>VZUI01043954.1:0-62276 GCA_013401135.1 Cettia cetti
AGGTCACCTCTGAGTCTCCTCTTCTCCAGGCTAAACAACCCCAGTTCCCTCAGTCTTTCTTCATATGGCTTGTCTTCCAAGCCCCTCACCAGCCTCATTGCCCGTCCTCCCTAAACTGAGGGGCCCAGAACTGGACACAGCACTCAAGGTGTGCCCTTGCCAGTGTTGAGTACAAGGGAATAATGACCTCCCTGCTCCTGCTGGCCACATCATTCCTGATACAGACCAGGATGGCATTGGCCTTCTTGGCCACCTGGGCACTCTGCTGGCTCATGTTCAGCCAGTTGTTGACAAGAACCCCCAAGTCCCTTTCTGCCTGGGCACTGTCCAGCCACACCATCCCCAGCCTATAACATTGCAGGGGGTTGTTGTGGCCAAAGTGCAGGACTCAGCACTTGGACTTATTAAACTGCATCTTGTTAGACTCTGCCCATTTGTCCAACAATTCTAGGTCTCTCTTCAAAGCCCTCTGTCCCTCCAACAGATCGACACACGCTCCCAGCTTAGTGTCATCTGCAAATTTACTAATGAAAGACTCAATACCCTCGTCCATGTCATCAATAAAAATATTGAACAGAACTGGCCCCAGCACAGACCCCTGAGGACACCACTGGTGACTGGTCGCCAGTTGGATGCTGCACCATTCACCAGCACTCTCTGGGCCCAGCCATGCAACCAGTTCCCAACCCAGCAAAGAGTGCTCCTGCCCAAACCATGGGCTGCCAGCTTGTCCAGGAGTATGCTGTGGGAGACAGTGTCAAAGGCCTTGCTGAAGTCCAAATAGACAACATCCACAGCCTTCCCTGCATCCACCAGGCGGGTCACCTGGTCACAAAAGGAGATCAGGTTGGTCAAACATGACCTACCCCTTGTAAACCCATGCTGGCTGGGTCTGATACCCTGGCCATCCCATAAATCTTGTGTGATGACACTCAATATAAACTGTTCCATTATCTTGCCAGGTACAGAGGTCAGGCTGACTGGTCTGTAATTACTAGGATCCTCCCTCGCACCCTTTTTGTGGATGGGTATCACATCGGCCAGCTTCCAGTCATCCAGAACCTCACCAATGAGCCAAGACTGTTGGTATATTATTAGATTCCCAAGTTTATTAAAAAAGCATATAAGGCACACAGAGACATCATATAGGAAGAGGGAGGTTTGACAAAATTGAATTTTATCTCTGTACACTTTGGAATTTTCTGTAATTCCTCCCTTTTTGTTCTGATTAATTACTAGTTTTCCTTGGGGTATCTTATAATTGTGATATGGTATAGATCAAAGAATTTTTTGTAAGACATATAAATGTAATTAAACATCAAGAACCTAATTCATCTTTTCTGCTGTCAAATAAAACACAAATCTAAGTAATTTCAGTGGGAGTAGAAACCTCAAATCTTTTCATCAGGCTTAACTATGCATTTAATGATGTTTCATACAGAAAATTCTAGATTCCAAATCATCTTAAAATCTGACACCACATATTCTTATTTCAGATTCATTCTCTTTTTTAAAACATTAACATTAAATAATCCTTTTCATTGCACTCATAAATTCTACTTTGATTCTCATGAAGCCAAACAGAAAGGTGTTCTGTCCTGACACATTAGAGCTCCTAATATCTAGGATATCATAATGACATCAGATTCATTTTTCATGATGTTCTGACTGGTAAGGGAACAAAAATCTGGCTTAGAAGTAAGATTCAAGGATATTTTTATTATTCAACACTCTCCTTTAAAATATGAGATTTATGCTCAAAACCTCAACATATACAAAATAAAATCTACAAGTGTAAACAAACCTATACAAATGGCACATACAAAATTATCTACAAAATTATCAACAAATCTAAAAAGACGAAATTTAGAAGAAAAAATATTACATGGTTAGTCTACTATAAGTTTAGCATGAATCGAGCAGGATACTTCAAGTTACTTGTAGGCATTTTCCATTTCCTAAGGTTGGAAATGATGGAATTTTAATTTTTAAAATAATATTTTAATCAATATTATTCTGTTAAAGTGTACATTTTTGATTAAACTAAGACAATAAAAACATTACTGTTTTATGAGTACAACATTTGAATATGCCCATAATGCAGAGAAGAGTTAGAGGCATAGAGTGGTTATTAACATAAATTACAATTATGAAACTGATTGTCATCATTTACGACTCTTTTCAAATTACTTGACAGATTGTCATGGGAAAATGAGTTATGCAAATTTATTAATTTTTATGCAAATTGTTTGACTTCAAGACTGAAGTAAGACTATGGATCCAATACCCTTCAACATGTGCTGTGAAAAGCAAAGGATACTAATTTCACTTAAACTTATTTGAATTAATCATGGTAAAAACAAAATAATCTTACTTCTAAAATTGCTTTGATTGGAAAATGTTCCTGACTCATACAAACGGAGCAATTAATCTAGCAAAGTATTATGTAGACTGTGAGAGGGTTCATTTTGGATGTGATCATGGACACATTTTGACTTAAGATCAGGAACTGTTCAGAATGCATAAAAATGAAGTAGTTAATGAGGGGAAATTGGAGAAGGATGTTATGCTGTACTTCTTAACTGCATTTTTTTAAAGTCTTCTGATTGCTTGTAAATTTTGATTTAAAGTGCTTTACGTAATCATGTAAATACTTTGCAGGCTTTACCCCAGCCAAGTTATTTCTACAGCTGCTTTGCAGACTTAGACAGGAAAACACATCAGATTGAATTGAGATTTGACCATTGGCTTTTTTCCCAACTGAAATTTTGCTCCCTAACAAACCATATGCCCAAAATCATAAATAAAAAAAGTTTAAAAAGTAAAACAAAAAGTTGGTTTGCAAACCTTCTAAATGAAATCATAAACTAGAAAAGACAAATATGTCCAGTGTGCCAATGAGTAGCATCTACAGATGTTTCTACCAACATATGATTATGAACTTTGATTTCACTATTAAATAGAAATGTGCTTGTTCTATGATAGGTTTAACTGCTACGTAATTTCAAAAAGACCATTATTCTTTCAATGTCCAGAACACTAAAAGGGTGAGTAGACCCTGTAAAACAGGGTAGCAGGTTGCTTGTTCAGAATGATATAGAATGAGAAGCAGTGAGAATATTCCTAAATTTCTTTTTCCTTCTAGCAAGATAATCCACAAAGAGAATTTATGCATGTTTCCATAGAACAACCGAAGTGTCTTTTTTCTTTGTCTATTTAATTCCTCATCAAGAAGAAAGGAGTTTACCCCACCTTTAACCAACCATGAGACCAAAGAAATATGCCAGGTCTCCGTTCAGAGCTACTTAGGTTCTCTTTTTAGTCACTGAAAAGATGTACTGTTTAGCTTTATGATTCCTCTCTGCCACTACTTGAGAATTATCTCTTGCTGGTCACTGCCTCAGTAGAGACATATAACATTTCAGGGTACTTAACTGCAGTGAAAACTATCACATTTGTAATGAAATATTCAATTATTCAGAAGTACACACAGACAGTAATAGAAAATCAAGGGCTTTTTTTCCTCATACAAACATGTACAATGTGAACATTACCTGTTTATAACTTTGGAAGTCAAAAATATAAAAATAAAACTCTGTAGAGGAAATTACTCTGCTTTTCATATTAAATTCAATTTCAAACTTTTGCCAATAGTTATTACAGGAAAAGAACATCTGAAGTGTAAAGTCAATTAGCTTTTATTTTGTCTGTCACCACTTATTATTCATTATGTTATACTTAGAAGTCTCAGCTATATTCTGAATCCTAATTTCCCTGTATCAAAAGGCTGAATATCAAAAAGGTAGGGAAAGAAGTACATCTGAGGACCCCAGTTATGATAGAGGCCTTTTACTCCTTAAAGTCCAAGATACTAAAATTGGCAGCAATCTATGCAGGGAAAATTATAGAAAAAAGAGTTTTAAAAATCTTCTGGAAAATAAGGTCCTAACTGAATCACTAGATCCTTCAGAAGGACTTATATATAGATAGAAAAAAAAAAAAAAAACAACAACAAAACCAAACAAACAACACGGTTAGCCAGGAAAATTATGCTTTAGGAATCAGGACACAGAAAGGTAAGAGGTGGGTGAGTCAGACCTGGGAAAGGTTGTTAAAACAAATGAAGATTCCTTAATAGATAGAAAAAAAAAATTAAAAGTAAAATTACTTGGAAGAAGGCTCTGAAAAAAGATTAAAAATAATCTTGATGTGACTCTGAAAAAAAGTTAATATATAAATTTTCAAAATGACACAGTTCATTTTTGGGGAACAAAGAGAAGACGAAGAAAAAGAGAAGATAATAGGAAAATAGAATCCACCACAAGAAAACTAGAAGGGAAACTAAGAGTTGATGACCCCAAATTGGCTCGAACCAAGGATCTCATACCATAGTTTTTCCATATCTGACACACAAAATCAGTATAGAATCATAGAGTCATTTTGTTTGGAAAAGACCCTTAAGATGATCAAGTCCAACCACAAACATAACACACCAAGCATTCATATAAAATTTTTGGGTTTGTTTTTAATATCTAGTGAATAGTAGTTATAGCACATAATAAAAGAAAGTTAAGAATTTTAAAAAAAGGAAAAAAAAAACCCAAACCCGAAACAAACCCACCATAATTCAGAAGAGAGTCACTTGATTCAAACATCAGAACTGTTGATATAAACTCAACAATGTGCAAGGCATTATAACAAAACTGTCAACTTGACAGTTTTGTTATAAAAACTCCTGTGTTGGAGTGAGCAGAAATTTACAAACATGATAAAGAAAGATTGTTTTCTGACTGCAATTTCAGATGGAGAAGTGAGAGCAAAACACCCAACTACTCTGAAATTGAGCTTCCCACATCACATTGTGCAAGAGGTTTCTGTTACTGAATATTTCCTAGTCTATTAACATGCACTAAAAGGCAGCAGCCTTGAATCTAAAATTAGTTTTGTTTATTTACCTAAGGACATAAGGCTGGAGAAACTGGAGAGATGGAAAAGTATATTTAATTCTGAATCCTAGATTACTGTTCTGCTTTTCCTTTGACCTTTTCTCTCTAGAGCAGCTAGGACTCTTTGGTAGTGGCATCTTTCCTGCTTGGTTAGCTCCAGAACAAATACAAGTCTCACAGGAATTTTGAAATGCCCAAAAAATTTTCAGATTTTTTTGATTGTGCAAATCTGTTGGTTGTTTTTATTTCGTTCTTTTTACTATTTTCTAAAGATAATATGCTCTTTTCTACTAGTTTGTCAAAGTTGACTTTTGCCTTTTGTCACAGGCTGTCTCCTGTCCTGCCCTTCCCTGGTGTTGCTGTGCTCATGATGAGACAAACACAAGCTGCAAGCTTAGCAGAGCTGCAGTGAAACAGCTCCCCCAAATGGTATCATTTAGCACAGAGATCCCTAAGGAAATGCAGTTTGCCATTCATTAAAATTCTAAGTGATTTTGAAAAACAGATCTTCATAATACGTATGACTTTTTAATAGCAAGGGGTTTTTTCTGAGAATCTTACTGAAAACTCTGTTGACCATCTACAGATGTGTTTTGGATATCCAGAAGCCTACAGGTCGTATTTTGGTGTTGCAGGTCATCTATCATGGCTGAGGCTCAGAACTGTAAAGATGTTTGGTTACTTTTTGGACCTTGAAAGCCAGTATGAAAAGCATTTGTGGCTGAGAAGTGTCCATTCCATGTTAAAGAAATGAACAGCCATATAGCAGAGGAAATGCCAGGTAGTACAGACAAGGATCAAAGAACAGAATGGAGCGGAGCCTGTGATATCCCAGGGACCTTGGTCTTCCAGTAGTGCGAACATAAGAACAACATGCAAAAGTATCCTGACCTGTTCATGGAATATGCTTGTTCAACAACAATTTTGTCAGCAACATGAAAGTTGGTTGCTTTTTTCTTTAAAGGTACTTGATTTCATCCTTCAAGCTCATCAGTAAGTTCATACTTCATAATGTGGGTTAAAAAAATGACATAAAAGTTCTGGTCAATATAAAAAAAATATAAACAAAGGATAAGATTATCACATATAATCTCCATTATATTTGCCATGAATTTTCAGTTCATAACACTAAAAATCACACCCACAAAGTGTTTTGATGCGACATAAAGTTGCAGATTGATGGATTTATTTATTTATATATCCCCGTATGTTTTTATTTTGCCATCTGTTCATTGAGCCTGTAGTTGCACATTTTCCAGCTTTTGCCCACCAAAAGTAATGCAGGTTTCTTAATTCTTATTTTTTATTTTTAATAGTCAAACTAGTCTTCTTTTAGGGAGGAACTCCAGGGGCTGATACTTAAGACTACCAAGTGACCTAAGACTCGCAATAAAATTCAGGCAACACTATGCCTTGATTCATTCCTTTTTTTCTGTGTTGAAAAACTGGCAACTGGCAACTCACAGCAAAAGTAAGTAGAATACTCCAGTAGAGGAGAACATATAAAGATATAATCTAAGTTTATTAATTTATTCTTAAGAAGAATTTATTTACAAAACGTTGTGAAAACGTTACGTTTCGAAATTTTAAATTTATTTGTTAGTAGTCAGTAGGTGTCAATTTCTACTTTTAGCTTAGCAATGAATAAACAAAACAATTTCCAAACAGAACAATTTGCAATTTTAGTTGTTTCAATAGCTCCTATTTACATATCTTGCTAGTAGGTATATTATATCTGAACACCAAAACAGGCCTTATTGACAATTACCTGTTAGAGGATATCTCTAGCTATTTGGTGAATTAAGTGGGTAATCATTGGAAAACAACAAAGTTTGAAACACAGTGAATGGATATTGAAAGTCCTGTGGCCATGTTAAAATAATAAAGCTAGACAAACCTCCAATACTGAATGACCCTAGCAGAAACACAGCCAGCTTTACCCCTTTTAATATCACTGGACTTTGAAATTATTTCATGTAGACACCTTGCAGAATCAGGTCACGGATTCATCAGATTTTTGAATGTCACTGACTTCATTAGACATGTTTGATAACATTGCCATTCACATCCAGCAAATATGCCAGCTATATGAACAGTGGCTGAAAAAATTGTCCTTTCTAAAAGACCCTAGAAATGCAAGCACTGAACAGCAAATATCCACCCTGTGTCATTTCTCTTGAAAGCTGGCAGCACTTTGCATTATCAGGGAGGTTATTTTTCCCAGTAGTTCCATCCTGACCAAATGGTGGTGGCAAACAAACAATGAGCCAATATCATCAGAAGGAAAGGCTGGCAATAATTTTAACTGTTTTTTTCTCTAAGGAGTAGAGACCAAATGAGGAAATTACCAAAACCACTGAAAACCATATTTATCAGTGCCACTGCTGAACAAAGCATTGCCGTTTGTTTCATAACAGATGTTATTAACTCACTGGTAAGGAACAATATTAAATGTAGTACAGACTGCTCAGCTTTAACACCTCTGTAAATATGCAATCTGCTCTCTGTGCATCAGTCACGGACATCCAGCAGTCTTTGCTAACAAGAATATAGTCTCACTATGATGAGAATGATGCCTTCAAAGGGAAGCACTTACAAATAAATACTAAAAGCAAAAGGATGAAAACATCAACTTTTTAGAAGTTAATTAAATTATATTCACAAAAAGCCTATACCTTCAAGAAAAGAATTTCAGTATACAGAATTTTGACATGGGCTGCTAAGGCAAGCACAATTATTACTAATTGCACATTGTCATTCCAAGACAACACAGTAACTGCAAGCACATAACTAGATTATATATTAAAAAAAAAAAAAAAAATAAAGTGAAAGATCATTTTCTCTAGTACCTATATGAAAACTTGAATTTTTTAAAAAAGTCTTCCTCATAAGTTTTGAACTCTTAAACCTGAGCTTGTGTTTTGAAAATCTGGTCAATATCACAAGATAAAAAAATAAAAATTGTCACTCTATAGTTGGCAGTATTCAATCAGTATTCTACATAAACAAGTCCTACTTTCCCTGTTCTGTTTCTAGTATTTCAGCTGTGTCTAACTAATTCACACGTCTCCCCTTCTTCATTTATAAGGTGGTGTATCACTTTTAACATATAGCATTTCCTAAATAGCATGATTTTCCACACCTTGCTTAAAAATCCATCAAAACTATGTCAGTTAGGGAAGGATTTTTTTTTATTTTATTTTTTTTTTATTTCAGTGCCAGAGGACTGCAATGTTTAGTGACCTTATCCACTTAAGAAGTCATCTTTAAAATTGCTTTTTCTCCTCTTGGCATGCAGAGACCTGGCTCATACCCTCTGGCTTGAGACTCAAGGTTATGCAACCATGTAAACTGGTTTTAGCTATCAGAAGCAACAATGGCAGAGTTACAGAAAAACAGTAATAGCTTAAAAGAAGCATAAGCCCTAGGCCAAGATATTCTAGCCTCACAGCACAGGCATATAAGAACTAGTGAAAGGCAAGTGCTAGAAATACCTGTCAGCACTTTGTACATATCAGACTGGCTAGGCAGCTGGACTGGGATTCCTTATTTTCACTCCTGCCCACCAAGTTACAGATATTTCTGGAGCCCAACCAAAATCCCATAGTTCCTGAAAGAGAAAAAATTCATACTGGTAAATTGGTAGGAGTTCATAGAAATCAAAGGAAATTACTAAAGAAAATGAGGCTTGGTTTCAAAGCATATCAATACAAGCTTGGCCTGTTTATATGAATTTTCTCTTCTTGTTCATCTGAGCTATTTCTATTATTCATAACGCTACTCTTCTGTTTATTAATTATAATATACTATCTCATTTTTTAGCAAGTAGTACCCAAAATATTATAGATTGTTCATAGAGATCTTGATATTTTAAATAATTTTTAATTTTTTAAGTAACTGAACTCAATTTACCTACTTTAGGAAAAATTTCCAGAAGCTGCTTTCTGTAGGGAAGATGCATCACTCCCAACAAATCTCATAATACCTCTTCCTCATCATAACAGACAGAGCTAGTCAGGAGCAATGGAGAACAGATACACCTAACACTTAATTAAGAGCTCTTTATTTTAAAAAGCAGTAAAAATTATAGTATCACAGTTGAATTTTTGAATTTTTTTTTTATTTTGCAAATAGCAAAATGCTACACAGGTCAAACCTGTTATCTATGAGTATAATTCAAGCAGAAGAAGTTATTTTGTTAAGTAATTTCATTTGAATAATGGGCCTGATTATAGATCTCTTCTCATTTGAAAATTTGAAAAAGGAAATGAACAATGCAATGGGTTACTCAAGATGCTTCTAATTTTAAAGGTACATGTTTTGAGGATCAGGTGTTTTGTGTGTTCATCCAAAAGTGCTTTACAATTTATTCATTTGGCATACAAAGAAAAATTGAGGATTTAGCCTACATTAATATCCACCTCTATATTTCACTATTTCATAAAAGAATATGGCTACTGAGGATATGACAACTTGTAAAACTGATTAGAAAGCCCTTGTTGTGCTTTGGATTTCTATTCATGACTCTCAAACTTTAAATTTGCCCTGCTATATTACACTGGACCCTGTGAACTCACACAAAATTGACGATTTGGCAAATGTCAGCACCACATAACTTGATAATCCTGTTTAAATTCTGTGGCATGAAATTACACAAAAGATGACATCTCATCATCCTCATTTCTTTATTTTTTTTTCTCTTCCATGTTGATGCAAATTTTTGTTTGTTTTTTTTTGTTTACAAAGTGTGGGAGTCCATCTTAAATAATGTACCACTCTCAGTCTTGACTTCTTAGCCTATAGCAATTAATTTGGATGCCAATTTCAAAGAATATTTAAGGAAGCTAGCATTTTAAATTGCAGCTGATATGAAACTTCATAGTGAAACTTCTTGGAAGATGAAAATCTCCCCTTTGATTTTGGGATTCTATGAGATGTTATGAACCCTGCTTTAGGTCTCAGATTGAAGCTCTTAGGGATGTAGGATGCTCCTTCTTGCTAGATTTGCAGCAGTTTCTGGTAGAGACAATGAATGTCTCTTATTCCCATGGAAGTCTTAGCTAGAAGGGATGTCTGTCCTCTGCATCAGGGCTTTGCTCAAGATATCAGAAGTTGAGAGTTAGGTGAGATAACACAGAGAAATGAAATAAAGTAGTGAACTTATCAGTTTTGTCAACACCCATGGCAGTTCTGCTAGTAATAAAACCAAATAGAAGTAGCAGGGGGCACTCACACTTTCACAGTTGAAAATCTTTGGCGCCTGGTATCTCCTGAGAGACAAAACATCTGTATTAATTATCAGGATGGAAAGATTAAAAGTAAAGCAAAATACTATTTCAATACCTTACCACATGGGAGTGTCACCATACCCTTTTGCAAAATGTAATTTTTTCTAATTGCTGTGACTTATAGCTCCTTAGACACCAGATGTCCAGTCAGAGAGGTTAATTAGAAACTTTTTCTGTCTCTCAGAAAAAGAACCTCTGCAACTTGTTTTACAGTAACAGATGAAAGGCGGAAACAGTACATATTAGGTTATCGTACTGTTAAATTGATATAGAAAGATAGACTGGGAAGTTCAGTATATCTATCAGAGCACTTAGAGTTAGTTAAATATATCTCTTCATTTCCCTACCTCTAGCCTAAGCGTTTGACACTCTACAGAAAAGACATGGAGATCAAATTTTCAATGCTGAATTCTTGATTTCTTACTGCTGGAACAATTCTTGAAGATTACAAGTTTGTGGGGGTGTTTTAGGAAGAATGATGGAAACTATGGCGACAAATTCAAATAGTTACTCATATTCATGACTGTAATGGCCTTGGAAACAAAAATCCCATGGTCCCAGAAATGTAGTCCACTTACATGCAGACCTCCATATCCGTAACTGAATTTCATCTTGCAGACCTAAAACCTTATTAAAACCCTGAGAAAATAGGGTCTGAATCTACACTGAAACCCACTATCTAAAATAATTCTATTATACATGGTGTTCACTCTTTCACATTACTTCGTAAATGTGTCATGCAGGTCCTGGTGGATAATGACTTACTAAGATCGTCCATTAAAAAAAATCATTGGGCACTCATAGCATTCAATACAGCATTGCATATCCTAAACAAAACTGGGCTACATTGAATTCAGTGCTGTTGACCAAAAGGTCAAACTTTCATTCATGTTTTTATACCCTTTGCTTCTAACCAGGCTTAACAAGAACACAAATTGAGCAGGACACTAGGTCTATTTTAGAAGTTAAATACTTCAGTCCATTTCAAACTTAGGTAAAACCATACCTCTCTTGGGAGAAAAGAACCCCCACTCTTTACCACTCAAATATTCCATTTCTTCAATTGTCCATTTAATTAGTAGCAAAAAATTAGAATTTTTAATCTCACTTTTTAAGAAAACAAACAAAACCAACAGGAGCTGTTGCAATATTAGTCTTTGAAAAAAAACAGAAAAGTTGGAAAAAATATACAAAGACGTGCTATTTTTATTGCAACAACTTGTGTTTCAGGATGATTAATCCCTTTGTAAAAATGAAACCAAGTAGACTAGATACACATTTTGCACATATTTTTCATTAATGTAGAAGAATGCAATTTGTCTTCACTCATACATTAATTAAATGTGTTACATTCAGCTGTATTTGGATTAGTAACCTGAATTATGTTAAATATTCTCCTTGCACAAATCTGAATCTTCTAATATTCTACTATGTAGTTAAGACTTCCATGATACATTGCTCCTTGTTTAAAATGAAGAAATGCAAAACTACATAGGGGGAAGTTAAAATATATTTCTTTTTAATGTGACACTTGAATTAATTCCTAAATTATTTTAGGCATTTCATAATTTTAAAAATCAATTTTCAACAGTTTTGTTGGGTTTTTGTTGTTTTTTGGGTTTTTTTTTAAGGAGGATCCAGAGGAAAAACGACAAATAATCAAATCTTTAAAATCTGTTAGTAACTAGATTACTATTCATTTTTTTCATACTTCAAAATATTACCATATATTCACAAACTTTGCCCTCTGTATTACCAAGTACTGGAAAGTCATCAAAAGTGTATACGATATGCTACTTCAGGCAAAGCAGATATATTATTTATTATTCACTCTAACAGCCCTGGGCTGTGGTTTGACATTTCAAAATATTTAGCCATGGTAATGACATGGGATATTTCTATTCATTCCTGCACTGAGACTGATCTAAGAATAAATTAATCCAGTAAACATACAAACTTTCCTTAGTGACCAAAACTTTTAACAACCATAGCCTTGCTCTTTAACAAACCTTTAATAGGAGAGGAAATAAAGGAGAAACCACAGCTGCAGGCTGTGCCAGCACACAGGGCATGTCCTACTGCAGAATGGGCAGCAGTGGCTGCTTTTCATAGGTGTGCTGTGCATTAACACACAAACACATCAGAGGAGATATATACAGCCCCCTAGAGACAACAGATATGTGTACAGAAAGGTGGAAGGGGAGAAGGAAACAGAGAGGCAACATCAGACATTTTCATGAGCAGAAATTTTACTCAGGCTAGTGCTGCATTAGTATGAAGTTTTATGGTTTTTTTAGTTTTTTCATCATGACGAGTGGAGTGGGATTTCTGGAGGAAAAATGTAGATGTTTTACAGATGTCTAAGGTGAAAATAGCAGGTTGATGCTGTATTTTTCAGTGGTAGAGGGTGGCATAATGGAAAACAGATCAACACAGCAATGGAAGCTGAGTTCATGTTGGTGAGCAAGACTCCTGTGAGATTTGCAGCAGAGGGAGAGCAGACCATGTACAAAGCCATTTGGAAATGTCAAAGGGGTCAGAAGAAACTTGCAACATGGCAGAAACCGCAAAACTTGCTCCATACTAAAAATACAAAAATTAGTTTCTAAAGAGATCCCAAAGAATGAGCAACTGAGGAAATGCCGCTCTCTGGTCTTTAATGATTGGATTGAATACTGAATCTGGATCTCAGCTAAAAAGACATAATTAAAGTCCATGGCTAGTTTTGTTTTTTTTTTTTTTTTCAAAAAGACTTCTTATTTTTGACTAAGATAATTTTATTTAGAAGCTATAATTAGATTCCAGTTATTGATTTTCTGGACTCATATATTGCCACTTTACATTCTGTTGTTATTTTCAAGCTTTGAAATTACATAGGTAATCAGCTAGTTAACTGCAGAGATAACAGGCAGTTAGCAAATCCAGTGCACTATATTTACACAGTGGATTTAACATCAAATTCATGGTGAGTGCAATTCATGCATCATTCACGCACCACTAAGTTCCTTTGCATTTATATAGCAGTTGGTTCACTGCTCACACTGTGTCCAGGGCTCCCCTGACTATGAGGAGGTTGCTGTCTCTTAGATTAATGCTCCATTTCCCAGGGTTGTCTTTCTGTAAATACACCCTTGGTATTTCCAAGATCTTTGTAAACTCTCTTACTGCTGGTGTCTAATTACAACTTTGGAAAAATTTCTTAGAATAATATGGTTGGAAATTTACAGAGACAAATTCCTACTTCCTGGGCTGCACAGTGTATATTTTCAGAATAGTCTTCTGTCCTCATATTTTTGGTCGTCTTGGGTCTGGCACAGTGCTCAGATAGTGCAGTTAGCAGCATTGTTCAGGCATCTATACCAGGTTTTGTTTGGGCTTATTGTAAGTCTTAGAACTCTTAGGTGACAAAACAGTTCAGTTTTCCATTTCAACCCTTACACTTGCAATACCTCTATGTAAAAAAAAGCATTGAATAATATACAAATAGAAAAGTATTCACCAGTGAAACTATTCCAACTGAATTTTACCCTTTTTTTTTTTAAGTGCAAAAAGTAGAATATTGGAAAGGTTATAAGAAATATCTCAATAACAATTTCATATTATATTATTTTATGACTGAATTTAAAGCAGGTATAGAGGGGATATTTGGGTTTTAATTTTGTTTCTAGAATCTCAGGCGCTGTATTTCATAATAGCATTTTATGCTGCATTAACAGAGTTTTATGCTGTGTTAAGACCATTTTATAGTATAATGGAAAACAAATGGGTACAAAAGACAGATAAAATGGAAAATAAACTGTAAAACTTTTTTTGCTACTTCCTGTGCTGTACACTGATAGCATTACCAACAAAACAACAATGGCTTTTCAACTATCCTGTATTTCAACTTAATTTTGAAATGAGCATTTACTGAATCATATATTTTCATATAATGGTAAAGAGACAGACTGGGATCCCTATTTTGGAGCTGAAAGCTTTCCAACCAGAGTAGTTAAGCTTTATAAATTTAATTGGCTTGATTCTCTGTGCAAAGTATGATATATTATGAAAGGCATCTATCGAGTCAAGAAAGTGAAAGAAAAGAAGAGGTAAGAATTTGCAGCTAGAAAAGGGGTTTACACAAAAAAAAAAAAAAAGAAAAGATAACTCGTTAGCAATTAAAATTAAATAAGCTTCCTGTTCTGCTCTTTGAGTTTTTTGACCTTTTCCTCAAAATGAGTGTGTTCTCAGCTGGAATCATGTACAGCTTTAGACATTTTTTTCAAGAAAGAGTTCAGTGGAAAACTGTAAGAGTACTCAAAGACTAGAAAAAAATGCAGGCAAAATGGAAGATATCAACATATTTGGACTGTTTCAACTTGGAAAAAAACAAAGGAAAACAAACACAAATCTTTAAGTGCAAGAACGGCAGTGAAATGAAATCATCTGGTATCTAGGTACATAGTAAATAGGGCAAGAGCAAAAAGCTAATAATGCAGAAACAAAAATTAAATCAGACCTAAAAAGCCCCTACTAATTGCAAAATCTGTAAGAAATTGAATAGTTTGAAAACATCATTAACTTCATTCTAGGATCTGTAAGAAGTTCATGAAACATGCTGGGAATAAGTTTAGTTGCATTTTGCTATGATTAATTTGATTTTGTTTCCCATGGAGAATAAACAGAACTTGGTTTTGAACTTTGAACATTTTTCTCCTGCTAGGTTACCTTTCAATTAAACCATTCCTTGATTCGCCTCACTGTGCAGCCATTGAAATACTCCTGCCCACCAAAAGGTTGGGGTAGCACAGAGACAGAAACTGGCCTCTGGAAGCAGGGAATTGAAAGGGATAAGCTTGGAAGCAACTCAGTAGTCATCTGATCCAACCTCCCTGCTCAAGAAGGGTTATCCTAGAGAACACTGCACAGGATTGCCATGTGGAATTAATTCCTTTGGCAAATCTTCTTGGCATATGCAAATGGAAGATATTTACAGAAGTATGCCTTCTTCTGGTATTATTCCGTGGTCTATTTGGAAAGACATTTTTTGTTGACAACAGTAATGAGATGGTCCTGAACTGTGTTTGAAATTCCTAGGTACAGGGACAAGTTGAATAAAAAAATAAAAAGATACACTGAAGTGATTGAACCTCTATACATCTTGGGGACATGATAGAACTTTTTTTAAATTCCATACACTCAGGAAATTTTACTAGTTTCATAGAATAAACAATTATTACAAATGCCATTTTTCAGATTTTCAAACAGGCTATTTGGAAAAAAGACCATAAGCACTTAGTTCCACTTATATAATGTTATGAAAGGAGAAGAAATATTCCATCAAAGAAAATCCTGGTTATAGGTAAAGTGAAGAATCAACTTGTATATATACATCTATCAGGAGCTTTCAGTGAGAACGATGTTTACTGAAGGCAAAAGGCAGAAGTAAGACAGATTTATGGGATTTAATTACATTTTTTTCCTCTTGTGTTCCCAAAAAAAGTTATTTCCAACATTTAATTCTGTTATTCCATCTCAACTAGATCTCAGTGACTAATCTTTTCTCACCAGCAGCTGTCAAGACTTCAGAATATTTTTGCAGGGCTACTAAAGTGTTTGGAATCCACACCTACCATTTTCTACAAGTCTTTTTCAAAATCTATTCTCACCAACCAATGAATTTCACTTAGTTATCACCCTTCTTTTTCGTGGTTTTAATGCCTTCTGCATATCTAAATAGTCACTTTTTCTTTCCATTTTATTTTTCATATTATAGGCAAGAAAAAGGGTCTTACTTTTTCATTTGGCTGCTTTTCAACTAACATAAATCCCAATCTTTGACATTTTTACTCTACTATTATCCACATAGATGGGAACTGTCCATGGACTTGGAGGATTTCTCAAACAGATCAGGTAATTCTTATATATCAGAGGTACTTGATTTCAAGAAAAAATTTCCAAAGGTAATATATACTAAATAGATGCTCTATTATTAGTAAAGCAAATTAATTAAAAAAACCAAAACCCCAAAACAAGAACAAAAGCAACAAACACCTAACTGGTTAGGATCTAAAAATATATGAATATGTCACAAAAATCAGTTACTGTATTAATATAGGAATCATATTATCATTTGATTAAAAGAAGAAAAGAAAAAACCCAGGGAAACACCTTTTAGGATTCAGTATTAACCATTCATGTGCACAGTAATGAAAACTAAAGAGTATTTCAAGTTTTTCAGGCCCTTGTTTCCTAATTTTCAAATTCAGTGTAAGACAAGTAACAAGAAAGAACTCAAAGCAAAAAAGGACAAAGAACTGAAAAAGTACAGCGTTCTTATAAGTCTCCAGAGACAACTTTGAAAATAGCAGTACATGATAGCTTATAATTTAAGTCTGGTGAGAATTTTGCATATTTCTAACCATTCTTTAAAACTATTTCAGAAAAGAAAAAAAAAAAAAAAGAAGAAATTAAAGGATTCTGATGCAAGTGTTAAAATTACTAGGGACATGAAAGAATTTCATATGGAAGAAATTAAGAGATTTGCACTCTAAATTTAGAAGATAAAACTTAATGAATGTATACAGCATAAAATACGGTATAGTGAAGATAAATTAGACACTTTATTTCTGCATTTCTGCAGTACAAAATCATAGGAATAGTCAACAAAACTTAAAGCTAGAAAACTCAGAATATATAAGTGGAAATATTTTTGTGCTATGTTAAATTACTCTATGAAATGTGATGAAATAATTGTAAGTCAAGAGCAAATAGATTTTAAAAAGCATATCAAATATGTCTATAAATAAAGAAAACCTATCATTACCAAAGATCATCAATAATTTAAAAGGTAGTAAACAATGAAATAATTTGTTCTGTAGATTGTATATCTCTCCTCTGATCCTCCTCCTTATTTTGCAAGGAATGTAGGAACACATTCTCTTCCATCATATATATTTAGTAAATTTCATGGTTTACCACAGAAGTACTGGATAAATTTAGCTCAAATATATCAAAATACACACACTGTTGAGAAAACTTGTCCAGTCCGTAACAAAACCCCAACCAATGGGATTTAAAAAGTGTTCAGCATATCTTTAGTAGACTTAGGCAAATTCCTGTTAATGCCTCACTAGCTAGTTGTATAAATAAGAAAGAGTTTTGAAATTGCTGCGCTTGTCTTTCAGAAACACACACATGCACACCTCAACAACCCATAACACAAAAAAACAAAACGACAGACCGTTTCTTCCACTTTCTCCTCGGGTCTTAAAAGAAGAACCACATGGCATCGTTACAGACATATTTACCAATCCTGTTTTTGCAAGTTCTTTTACAGTGTTTTATTCAATGTCTTTGAATGACAAAATCTGCCAAGAAGGAAGTCTAATAAATACCTGTAATAAATGCTGATTGCCATTACCTAGAAATCAGGAACATACCATAAGAATAATGTCTGAAAACAATTGCAAAAAACAATTATGAGTGACTAAGCAGCAATTTTTATGGCAGTAAAAATCCCTATAATTAAAACTTAGATGCTATCCAGGTGCAGTAATTAAATAATTAGGTTCTGTTATTGTTATTACTACTCAAACTCTGAAAATTATTTTTCATGTTACTTTCAAATCAAATAGATCATTTTGGGGGATATATTAAGAAATAGGAGAAAGATTGATTTACTGGCTTTACAATCTTTTCGATCAAAAAATTTGATCACATTATTAAAAATATTAAAATACTTATAGGGCACAGTTAAGGCAACAAAATAATCATTCCAAATTAAAAAAAGTTTAACAACTTAAATAATGATCCATACTAAATTAATAATAAATACAGTTGAATGAATAGTCCACATAATTTACTGATCTAATTTAAAATTCTCTTTCTATTCATGGAATGTCTGCGAACAGTTTATCAGATTATTTAATGTACATTATCATTATCTGAATTTAGTCAATGACATTTAAAGGTACCCTTTTGAATCTGAAGATTATCATCAGATTTAGAACAGGTATTTTTGAAAATTATTACTAGTTATTATTGTTCAAGTGGTAATTAGTCATCCCATGTATTTCCATTAATTTTATTTTTGGATGAATCACACTGTGTGACACAGCTCCATTCCCTGACAGGACTGCTATTTTTTCCTAGAATCCGGGTTCCAGAATCAATCTCATAAAACTATAAAGTTCCATGCATATGCTTTTTAAAGGCTTACCTGATTTCTTGAAAGCAATTAAAAAGTCCCACACAATCACTTTAAAAACTCAGGTGAGTCTGAGGAGTTGTGCCATTCCTTTTGTTACTCAGCCTCGTCATGTTCAAGGAAAAGCTCTGCCCTCTGCCACTGAACTCTCTGGGTGAGTTGGTGAGGCAGAGACTTCCTCACGTTGCCTGTTGGATCCTTGTTTGCTGCACCTTTTTCTTGCCCTTTATTTCATATGCACACTGCTCTTTGTGTATGATCTGTTTCACTCAGAAGATTTTGACAGCTCATTCTGTGCTACAAGGTTGGCCTTAACACATGGATTTTGGCTACCACTGTTCCAGTTTTTTAAGACTGTAATTCATAGTGATCTAAAGGCCTGCTGATCTCCAGGAGGAATATCATCTGAGGCTTCACAGTGAATGTCAATGCATCCTCCCCAATACTGTAAATACTTGCCCCTGACCTGCCCAGGGGCACTGCTTACATTAGTGATTAAGCTCAGCACACACCTCAAGAGAACATGAAGGGTGTACACGCAGGATGAAAAGTTTACAGCTTGTCAATTATACTATTAACTTGGGAAAGGATATAACTTCAGAGGATGGGCATTGATTTACATAGCTTTATTAAAAAAATGCAAACTATTTCCAAACATGTACCAGTGATTCAAACATAGGTACCACAAAGCTGGAGCATATGGTCCCATGTCATTGGGAATTCTCATTTTCTCCTGGAGAAATATCATTCGTAAGGTTGAATGCTTCTAACATTATCTATAAAATGTTGTCAGTCTGCTGAAATTCGGTCCAAGTTTGATGGAATTCCACATGTCCACTGGGAACTGCTGTTCTAACACGAGAACTTTCAACAAGGGTATTGGGACAGGCCCACAGGAAGCCAGGAACCACCCTAAACAACAGTGTATTTGCAAGGCATATTTCTGTGAACTACTGTCTCCTATGTAAACTAGAGATACAACAAACACAATTTGTTAAGTGTTTGCTTCTATATATGTAATAACATAAATCATACTGGTATAGTAATATTTCTTAGTATATAATACAGATATATACTCAAATAAAATATTCATATATAAAATTTCTTGTCAGCATGGAACATGTTAACAAGATATTACATTACATTTTGTAATCATACAGAACATATAGTATGTACAAGTGTAAATACAGGTAAATTTAAGAAAGCAAAATCAAGAGTTCTGTTGAACACCCCTCCTAGAAAGATGACAAGAAAACAAATTAATGGAAAGTGTTAATGATATTATCTAAAGCACAATATCATAATGAGGATCATATCAGGGATCCATAGACAGTGAGTCCACATCCTTGAATTCTTCTAGTGTTCTCTATCTTTGTAGCTGAGATATAGCGTAAGATACAGTTACTCATTTTTTCTGGAGCTGAAAAAAAAACAAATACAAGAGGAAAAAAAAAAGACTGGAAGGCATACTAAGAAACTTGCAGACAAAACAAAACTGGAAGGAGCTGTTGATTCCCTTGAAGGCAAAGACAACCTTCAAAGAGATCTCCAAAAATTTGAGGACTGGGCAGCCACCAATCCTATAAAGTTCAACAAAGGAAATTGTCAGATTCTACACCTGGGATGGGGCAACCCTGGATGAACCAACTGGGGAATGAGACGCTAGAAAGGAGTCCCATGGAAAGGAACCTGGGGGTTTTGGCTGATGGCAAGCTGAACATGAGTCAGCAGTGCCCTGGCAGCCTGGGGGGCATCAGGCACAGTATCACCAGTGGGGACAGGAACGGAATTGTCCTGCTCTGCTCTGAGCTGGGGCAGCCTCACCGCAAGTGCAGGGGGTAGTTTTGGGTGCCACAATATTAAAAAAAAATTGAGTTATTACAGAGCATCCAGAGGAAGGCAACAAAGATGATGAAGGGCTGGGAGGGGAAATTGTACGAAGAGCAACTGAGGTCGCTTGGTCTGTTCAGTCTGAGGAGGCTGAGGAGAGACCTCACTGCAGTTACAACTTTCTCATGACGTGAAGAAAAAGGGCAGCACTGATCTCTCCTCTGTGGTGATCAGTGACAGGACCCAAAAAAATGGCCTGAAGTTGTGTCTGGGAAGGTTTAGTTTGGATATTAGAAAAGCTTCTTCACTCAGATGGTGGTTGAGCACTAAAATAAGCTCCCCAGGGAAGTGGTCACGGCACCATGACAGAGTTCAAGAAGCATTTGCACAACACTCTTGGACACATGGTGTGACTCCTGGGGACGGTCGTGTAAAGGGCCGGGAGTTGGACTCAGTGATCTTTGTGGGTTCCTTCCAGCTCAGCTTATTCTGTGATTCTGTGAATTCAAATAAAACCTAATATTTTCATAATAAGTTATAAAGTTGGCTTATATAAAATTATCCACTAGTCTTTAAAACTGCCTGAGAATTAGCTACTTAACTCGTTCTGAGTTTTAATAGGGTTTAGGTGCATAATTCCATTTAATCCTGGGTAAACCTATACGAATCCGTAATATAGAATCTTTTAAACAGTGACTACTCAGAAAGGCAAGCCAAAAAAAAAAAAAAAGTGCATTTATAACATTAAAGAACACTGTGGAAGCTAACTTACATAACCCCATGTCAATGTAGACATATTCATGAAATTGAAGTTAGCAAATACTTCTGAAGAACAGTGTTTAATTTTTAGGGGAACCTATTAACTCAAGCAGTATATCATATTTAAGCGTTTAATATATTCAATTCATCTGATCAGACCTTTATACAAGTCAAACATAATCTATGTTGTCAGTGGTTTCACCTCAGAAAAAAATCAACACAAGATCAGAAGCTGGTCTCGTGACAACCAAGAGATAGAAAGTATCTTCCTCAATGGTCCACACCTACATCAAACATGCTATTTCAGGAAAGAAATCATATTTATTCAGGTCTGATAACAAGAATATGGAGGCTAAAACAACCTCAGATAATATAGTCTAAAATATAATTTTATTTGGAAGACTACCTAGCATGACAGGTTATTTTAAAGGTAAATGATAAAATTAATGGTTCTTAAAAACAAAGCCTTTCAATTTTTTTCTATCACTGCTGCTTTAGGCTAGAGGTAAAAAATGAAATTATATGAATTAGGGAAAATAAAGAACAAATATTATGCAGATACTTTTGCTAAACTTACTACTTTACATAGTAGAGATACTATGACCCTAAAACAGCATTATTAGGTTGTGAAAGTTAAACTCTGAAAATTAAGGCTAAATTGTGGTTTCTGGTACAGCTCTAATTGTGTCCTGTGCACCTGCAGTATGGGGAAGATTTTAGTTACCTGATCACATTCATTTTTGCATAAGATATCTGCAGCTGCTAGTACATAACCTTCTCTAAAGAAAGAGTAATTAATTTCTTTGTGGATTTTCATGTGGTGGTCTTGACAACAGAAGGCGAAGGCTTGATGAAAATTATTTGGCTTCTCAACATTGCTATTTTTTTTCTATCTTAACATTTGCTACATTTTGCACATCCTTGTTCCTGGAAAAAACTGTATTGTTCTGAGTGAAACTAGCTAACTATAGCCTGAGGCAGACACACAGCATGGAAAAATTCATACCTAACTTTAAAGATTTGCAAAGTTATAAACAACTGAAAAAAGGATCTATTTGGTGGTAGTGTCAGAAAACCTCCAAACTAGATACTACAAGCAATTTCCTATAATATGCCCTTATTCTCAATTGGCATCAATTAGTTTCTATGTAATGATTTCAGTCTTATAAGATTTGAAATCTGTCTTAAAAGCTTGTATTTGAACAAAGATGGGAAAAAATAGAATTTTAGAAAGCTGGTTTATAACTGAAACTAAACTGAAATTAAACAGAAAAACATATCTATGTGAGGACACTGGAAACCAGGCTTAGAACTCAGGAAAGGGAGATCTATATTGCCTAGGCAAGAACTGGTAACAAGCATGCAGCAGAGAACTGCAACTCAGAAAAAAGAAGACAATGTTGGAAGAACTAGGCTTGACTGGGAAATCTCATAATAACCTTATTATATATATTATAAGGTTATTATAATAACGTTATATATAAGAGTGGGTAATAACCTCATTGGAGACAGGAATGGAAAAGTCACATCAAAAGATAAGGAAAAGCAAAGCTCAAAGGTTGGGAGAAAATCAGATAAGATTAAGCACATGGGAGAACAGCTACTAAACTCTCCTGATAGAGTGTACTGGGTCTGAAGCAGAAAGATTAGATTCAGAAAAGTTTCTTTCTTTCAGGGAAATGTTGACACATGCTGTTCTCATCTCATGGGTATATCCACTTTATTGATTCTCTTTTTATCTCCACATGACTTGCACAAGAGTGTCAACGGCAGCAGTCATTAGCAATCACTACAATAAAGGGAAGCCCAAGTAACTACACAGTCACACTAATTCTGACACTTGTTATTTCAACATTCTTGAATTTACAGTGGTGATGTTGTTCTTGTAACTTAGGTTTTCATTTGTTGTCTCTATTTCAGTTTTGAGTCAAACCGAGGCTGGATGTTTAACAGTAACAAAGGCCATTTACAGACATCTATGAAGATATTAATAATAAAATCTTGCCCTAAAACTTAGCTGTAAGCACCTCCTGTACCTCCTTTCTCAATGACCTTGGTACCTGCAGAGTGTTGCTCTCACATAGCCTTGCTCCACTCTTCTCTGGCTATAGTTACGTCTGTGCAATTACAATTTTTTAATTCCTAAATATGTTATCACAGAGGGCCTACTATCTCCTCTGACTGGCTCAGCCTTGGTCAGCAGTGGATCCTTCCCAGAGCTGGCAGGCATTGGCTCAATTCCCTCCATTAGAAGAGGGTGAAGCTTCTGACAGCTTCTCACAGACAACACTCCTGTAACCCCACCACTGCCAAAACTTGACAACGCAAACCCATATATATAAACATATATATATAAACACGTTGATTCAAGGGTCAAAATCCAAGTTATCTTACTTTAAACAATTAAATAACTTCTTATCAGGAGACTAATCCTCTTCAGTATACTAATAAAAAGGGAAAAAAAAAAGGAGTAGGTAATGATTTTGTGATTTGAAAGAGTCAGAACACATATGACCAAAGGGTTTCTTGTTGCATCTGTTTACCAAATGTGATTAAATTACAGACATCATGTAAGTGCTTAAAGTTAGGCAAGTAACCATTAACCCATGCACATGGACAGGTAGTGGAAGCTCCTCTTTCATCCAGGACTCATTTCTTACAGGATTTTTATGCACATTGAACAAGAAACTCAGTTTTTTCAAGTGGTTTCCAGAGAAGGAATTTTTATTGTTCCTGTTTTTCAGTTGCAACACATTTCTGAAACAGTATAGGTACAGACGAGTGACCTGAAGTTTTTTCTATGAAAATACTTCTGTATTTTTTCACCCTACTTCTCATTTTTATCACAGTAACAAGGTGAACAAAACAGTAGAAAGTCACCACAGTTTGCACTAGTTTAGAAAATGGAAAGACATCAACGGATTAAAACCAGGACGGAGACAAAACAACTATTAAGTTGTCAATTATTTAGACACCTACAAACACTTGACTAGTTAGTCTTTAATTTGCTCACACAGTTCTTTAAAGTGTGTTCTCTCTATGTGCTCTCTCTTCACTTCCTGAGGTCTCTATTATTTCCAACAAAAGAAAGCAACCTAAATGATTGTTGCTTTATTAATGAATAAAAAAATGTACATTAGTAAGGCTGCAGCTCAGAAGGAATGTGCAATAATTAGCAAATAAAAGTGTATTTTTTTTGAGGGCTAAGTAATTTAAATGAGGTACCAAAGATTTAGACACTGCTCAGCCCTTGCTAACAGGCTTTATAATGAAGTTATGTGTGTATTTAAATATTTCTTAATAATTGTTCCTTACATTCAGTTAAAATTGCTTGTTTTATAATAGATTAGATGTCAGGACAACTGACCTAATTAAATTAATATTTCCCTACCTAGCAATGTATGTATTGTAGCTGCTGCAGAAAGAGTAAGCAGCAACTCCCCAAATTTTGGTGTCTAAGACCTAATCTTGCAGAAATTTATGCTAGCCAAAAAAAAGTTATCTATTCTATATTCCAGTCAGCAAATCAACAGTCTATAAATATGAGTGTTAATTTATGCAAATTACCACTTGAATTTACCTAGAAATCTGTGACATAGAATATGAATAACATTTCAGGCAGTATTACTGAAATACAATGTAGATGTTTCCTCTAGTCTCAGAAAATTTTTTTTTCAGATGCTGCAGATTTGATTCTTTGAGAGCTCTATTTAAATTATGCACACATAAGCACCAAAATTGATGACTGCATGGGCCAAGTAGAATTTTTCAAATAGCTGCTTGTATTTTGGCATACCTTCATGTCTGAGACTAGAATTAAGTTCTAGGTATCTAAAACTGGGTTTTACAGTTCTACAGACAGGAATAGCAGAAAAAGGATGAGCTCCCAGACAGATACTACTCTATTGTTCTAAAACAAGAGTGGGTTAGTCTTTTGTTTTTCCCAAGACAAAATGCCCTAAGGCTTTCAAGAAGGACATATTACATACCTTTGCTCGTATTCAAACTCAAACATGAGTAATGGAATTACCACTAAGTGTCCCAAATCCACAGCAGAGAGTGAAGGGTTTTAGTAGAACATTTTACCTTCTTAGTGGCCATTATCACAAAATCAGACAGAACTATAACTTAAAGAATTTACCTTAGAGACCAATTTTGATTTTCTCTCCCTAGGAAGGAAGGTAAATTCCCTTCCCTGTTTTGTTTTGGTTTTTTGTTTGTTTTTTTTTTTCCATCTCCTATCATCTTGTTCTCAGACTCCATTTTGGATAATATAACCAGCTCCTCCCTATCCCCACAGAACCATGCAATACATGTCATATTGTTTGATTTCCCAAAAGAAATCTTACAACTTTCTATTAGGCATTTTCATCATCAGCTTTTTTCCTTTTTTTTTTTAAAGGAAAAAATATCAACAAAGATAAAAAGCATATGGTACCAAATCCCTCCACACAATTATCTTTCTATTTGTGAAAGGCTGTAGAGAGGAGAATATCACTGCTAAGAGGAAATATGTTTTTGTATTTTTGTTATACAAATTTTTTCCTTACATTAGAACTAAATTGTTTCTGAAATACCACATCTTCTTGATTGCAAGCGTCACAGACAAGCATGATGTAAATTACTAATATTTCACTACAATAAAGGTCAAATAACTGTCTTCTTATAAAGCTTATTTATCAGATTCTTTTTTTACATTCTTCAGGGCAGATCTCAGCCGGAGGAAACTGCCCTAACTCCAGGAGCCCTGATAATTTATCCTAAACTGAGTAGTTGACCCTCAGTTTCTAAACACCAAGCTTTCCAAAATGGAAATAGAGAGATAACAATTATATTAAAGAACAGAAGCAGTTGAAAGAGAGGGTGTCTGATGTGACATTTCCACACTGTTACATTAAATTTGCAATGGAAATAAAGCAGAGCAGCAGCTCTTACTAGCTTAAGCTCGATATCCACTAAATGTTATGCACCCCCTGCAAGCGGACATGACACCTTTTTGCTATCTGTCAAAATCATTCAAAAGGGGGAAAAAATCTGTAGCTGCAGAGACTTGTTTGGGCTACTTCCATAAGCACCTCCCACAGAGAGTCAAAAGGACTGTGGGATTGCACCATTAAACACTCTGCCCTCTTCCCACACACTCTCAGTTTTTCTAATATCTCTGAGAACACATGCTTTGGAGGAGGTCTCCAGTTTAGACTGTGATTCCTAACAAATGCAAATGCAGCAGGCAGAAGAAATTCAGGGGAACTGGAAACTGGGGATGAACATTTTGAGCATTTTAGATAATTTTATTGTTTTAATCTATAAAGACTAAAAAATAGGATATTATATATCCTATAGATATATAGGATAGAATATTCTAATTTAAAAAGAAATTTGAAACCTAAAGGGAAGGGGAAATCAAAGGTATTTATGACTTCTCATGTTCTGGCTCATTTTATATACTAGTTACAACTGCAAATAAGTACCAATGCCTGAAAAGTTTAATGAGCTACGTCAAATTATTATGATTGCCCTATCCTGATACATCACATAAAAAATATGCCATTAGGATAGTATACGCAACATTAACTGAAAACTACTGTTCTTTTCCTCAGAAGAAAGATATCGTTTATGCTCTAATGTTGTAGACATATTCAGCTCAGAAGAAGAGTTGGTAGATAAAAGAATTCAGTTTATGCTTTTTAATGCAAAGTGGTAGAAAATAATAGACATGCTGCAACATGTGACTTCACAAGGAATGGCTTTGCACAGGGAAAATTGCAGATTATCTTATTTTTACTTTTTTCAGGTTACCTATTTAGAGGATTACTTGCCTTATGCACAGGATATTTTTCCTCCAAGTATACAGAGTAAATGTCGTAATAAAAACAGGGTGGTGCAGCTCCAATTTTTAGAATCATTAAAAAGCTTGAAGTGAGTGGAGAGAACACCCTCAAACACAGGATTCAGTCCTTTGCCCTGGTCTATATACTGTTATCCTTGATCCTGAAGGGGCTCATCCAGATTTTGTGATGCCTGTTTCTATTCAAAATGAAAATAACAAGGATAATATATGTGACTGTAACTAAAGGAAAGGAATTAAAAGTGAAACATGGATTTTCCTGATGTTTTAATTTTATTAGGCTGGCTAACAGCTTCATCATATGAAATATTGATTTTTCTGATGATAAATGCAAGCAAAATCCTATTTGAATTCAGCTTTACCTAATTGCTATTCATCTAACATTAAGGAAAAAAAGGCCAAAAAAGGTTTTCCAGTTTAATGTACCATAGCCTATGAAGCTATTCGTGAGCTTGACTGTACATGGGGGATCCCTTGTGAGAGACAGACAGCTGCCAAAAAAAAAAGATAACAAATATTCAATTGGCTACTTTTCCTACTACATCTACCACTTTTTCTTAGAGTTCTGCAACAAGAAAAAAAAAAGTCAACACAAACAATTTTGGGAAGAGTACCTAACTAAATAGTATTCTCAATGAATATTTTGCATATGTTATTGAAGCATTTCTCATTATGCACAAACTTATTTTGAAAAATGATGTATGAAATGTACTGTACACAATGAAGGCTGCCAGGGTATCCTACAAGGAGAAAACACTTTTTTCCTTAGGATTTATAACATTTTGGAACATTTCATCCAACTCGGAGACATAGAAATATAATCAAATGCAAAGTCTGAATAATTAAACTGGCTAGGTTGACATTGACCTTATCATAAACCATAGCAGTTAATAAAAGAAATGTTTCAGACATATTCATTATTTCATATTTCATGTCCAGAAGCCAAATTCTATTTCTCATTGCCTATGAAAAGATAAAAGATTTCAACTAAATTCTTAGTCATCCAATAAAAAAAATAACAGATGTTTGCAAACTGTCTGATAATTAAACACAAAGCATAAGAGATGCAGGCACAGTACATGTATGAAATGAACTGGGCGAATCAATAAGATGAGTTTAGCTTTAGTTATTCATGCAAATACCTCAAAGCATATTCATCAGTGATTTGCAGCACATTTTGTAAAATAAGCAATTTGTATGCAACTGTGATACAATAGTTCATGAAGGCCAATACAGCTAAAACATATTCTGTGTAATGATGATGGAATCGTATTTCTCCTCAATCAGCAATAGATGTGAAAACTCCCTAAAATAAATTTAGAATTATAATTGGGAGCATAGTTTTAAGTTATAACATTTTCCAGGTTTATATAAACCCACATTTTTTTCTTTTTTTTTTTTTGTTTCAAAAATTAAGGAACAAAGTTTTACCATCTGAATCAGGCATGGTTTGGGAGTGTGAAACAAAACAAAAACAAAACAAAAAAACAGCTTGAAAACTGAGTCCACTAAGCGTGAATCAGTCTCACAGAATTTTTTAGGTTTGAAGTGACTGCTTATGGTCATATAGACTAAATTAATAGTGAAATACTATTGTTATCCTGAAGAAATATTTTTAATTGAGGTCATCACTGTAACTGTTCCTCACAACCTGAATTATGTACTGTTGCTTTTAGACTAGTATTAGGTTTTTTCATGCTTTGTAAAAGACTATATAAAGTTGTAGCAAAAAGATATCAGAAAAATATTTCCTCTGGAAAACAAAGAGATGAAATAAGGATTCCATAATAATCTTTAATTTCCATAATAATCTGGTTTTTAAATCAATTTACCAAGAGTTGTAACAGTAGACACAAAAGCAAATCAGGAAGGTAGGAAACAATTTTCACTTTTGAAGAAGACCTCCCAAGCTTTCCTGTCCAGTGGTCAACATTACAAAAAAAAAAAAAAAATCATATTCTTAAACTTCAAATTTGGGTGAGTTTTTATTTTAGTTGTAAAAATTTTCCATTTCTGTGGTCAAAAATTTCTTGAAATGATTTCCCATGAGTTCCCATTAGTTTATTTTCCATAATATAATGGCAAACTCACCTAACAGCATCCATGGAAAAGCTTGTTCTTTCAGGAGAAGTGTCCATACAACTGCATGTCATCAGAACACATTTCAAAGAGAAAGACTTCCTTTTTTTCCAGAACTTAACAAAATTACTTCTTATATCTATACTTCAGAAATATGATCATAAAATAAAATGTCTCTTTATAAAAACTTCCTTCTTATCTTGATGTCTCAGAAGATTTTGTCCCAGAGGAGCTACTGACATTTTTTTGTGGGGTTTTTGTTTTTCTTTTCAGTTCACCCCGGCAGTCCAATTTATGAAATCATCCATTCAGATTTCTTATTCTGCAGTATTTTCAATCTAAAAAGCTGACAAGTCTGAAACCAAGTACAATCAAGGAATAACAGTGGATTTTGTCACTTATGACTGACTGTATAGACAGGAAACTGCTACTATTTTTACAAGATTATTTATGCTGAATTCCTGTTTGGAGGGATAAACACTGACAGCTAGTGAAATGTTCCTTAAAAATTCACTCATCCTTCTTAACTCCCAGCTTCTTTTCAGGTTTGTTTTGTTTTGGTTTTGTTTTTTGGTTTTTGGGGTTTTTTGTTATGGTTCTCAAGGCTCGTCCTAGATGGCAAAACTAAAAAGAAAATGGTAATACCCATAGGTGTTCTACATAGATCGTAACATAATAATTTCTTTGTTACCTAACAGTACCTCTTCTGTCTGGGCTTTTAAACAGCTTTTCCTTAATTCTGAAAGAAAAGAATTTTTCATGGTGGGTAAAAACTGTGTCAGTTGAAAAAGAGCACCTAATTTTATTTTTGGGAAGGTGGGTATGTTAGGTATTTTCTGCTTAATGCATAGGCTGGTTGTTTCTCCATCTTACAAATGTCAGTTAAGACATTACTACTGGTGGAAATGCTTTAAAAATCACCTCTTTCATCTCTTCTACCCTGCAAAACCAAAATGAAAGTAAATGTTAATCTCTCTTTTCCCACACATTCTTTTTTCATCCTAAGCTTTATATACTGTCTAGAACTGTCTAGAACTTTCTATCCAAATTCGCCTCAATCATTCTTCTCATAAGATTTTCTACTCAGTAAAATTTGAAAGGATTAAAGTATTCCTCTGTGTCCATGAGAGGACTACCCCAAAGAGAGTCTCAAATTTTTTTTGGTTAAAAAAAAAAAAACCACAAACCTTGAGAAAATATTTAGTAACATTTGCATATTATGTAGAGAATTCATAGAAAAATACCACATTTTGAATTCTATGAAGAGTCCAGATTAGCAGAAGACAGCATGGCCTCTGAAATTAGCAATTTCACTGACAACACTTTAGACAAAAAATAAGCTCAGAAAATACTGTATTACATTTTGATTCTAAAAACTGAAAATTGTCTCAAGTAAATCATGACATTGATTTATCATACAGTGTGCAAATTGAGCTGGAAAAACTCTTAGAAGCAAATAATAAATTTTAATACATTTCATTTGTTTGTCTGAATTTCAGAAAGCCCTTAGTCATTGGAGCTAAGCAGAATAAAAAAAATGTGTTTTGTAACAGCAGTTTCTCTTACCAAATGCTTTGTTCCTCTTATCCTGTCTCTCCAGGTAATAATTTGAAAGTCAACACTTCTTTCTTTGTTGAGTTGTTGCTTTGTAGCCCTTTCTACCTCAATAATTAGAGGAAACAACCTGAGTAAACTAGGTGATAGATCTAAAAACAAAGGTATTTAAAATCATTACCACATTTACTCCTATTTTGATTGGGTTGTCTCACTTTAACTTGATATATTTAAATTTTGAAGGATGTAAAATGGGAAGATTTTTCAAAAAATTCTGAGCAGCTAAAATACCATAGACTGAATTAGAAATCTAAATACCCAAGATATTTTCAAAATGGAACAGCTGGTAGAATTTTTGAGTCTTTTTTTTTTCCCATGGAAACTTTAGAATGAATAATTTCTTAAAGATTATAATTTATAATGATTGATCAGAATATTTATATGCCATAGCATAATACCAACAATTTTTACATTTGAAACCATACATGGAATATATAGAATAAATAGAATATATGTCATAATAAAAGAGTATTTGAATTTGCATTTGAAATTTATCAAAGTATTTGCAGCATTGTTTATTATACCCAATGGTAATTTTTTATGTTCATAGTGGAATGTTTGGAGTATAAGGCCAATTGGCGTCACTGTCACAAACCCTACAACAAAAGAGTAAGACAATTAAATGTACATTACACAGGTACTATGACTACCACTCAACTCCAAATTGCTTTTTGACTTACATTTGTATTTGGTTTTTATATATTTTATACAATATTACAGTATCATTGGACTACTTTAGAGTACATTTCCATAACACAGGATTTATTGTTGAAACTGAACCTTGCATTTTCCAAGTTAATACTTACTGAGGTTTGGGGACTGTTCAAGTCAATTTACTTAAAGCTGATAAGATGGCATTTCTATTTATTCACACTTTTTCTTGAAAATTTAAGGTAGTATTTGTTGATTAAAATAATCAGCTGGAATGCATAAAACATATAATATTTCTATAAACTCTAAAGATACACAGTAGCAACAAAAGATCTTTTTAAAGCCACACTCATTGATTGATTACCCTTCACCACTCATGTATCACAGGAGAGTTGCTGAAAGATCATGCTGGATTTCCCAGTACTTTACACTGAAGTCATAACAGAGACCACAGCACAAGGGGGACTCTCAGTCAAGTAGCCATCATTTAATGTTTCAGTCAATTCATGTGATTTTTTTTTTTTTTAAGTAGTGAAATCAAAAGAAGATAGATACCCATTAGAAACTGCACAGAGACTTGGCTACCTCAGGTCTGTTTATTAAGGTGGAATGAAAACTGGGAATAGGGAGGGCAGGTGTGACAAGGTAGAAGAAGAGAAACTGCCAGTACCACATGCATGATTTTTTTTTTCTTTCATATATCTTAGACAACTTCCTTTTTCTTATTTTCAGCATAAAATACACTTGGATAACCAAAAATTGGACAAAAATATAAAGGATCCTCAAAGCATTCTGTATCTTTGATAGACTTTGGAAATACAGATATAAGGAACTACTGGAAGACTGACATAAGAAAGTTTAAGTGCTTGGAGACAACTATCTAAAAGATGCACCTTCTTTCTGACCCAGTCTTCTAGGCTAGGCCAAGAAGGCTTTCACCACTGAAATGACTGTTGAGTTCATTCAAACACCTGCTGAGTTAAAGTCAGTCACTTGTTCAAGTACCAAAGGTGAGAGAGCTGTAACATCTTAAAATTGGTTTGAGAAAAAGCAAACAACCCAGAAAATGGGAAGTTTTTTAATTGTAGATCAGGCCAAATCTCTGAATTTTAATGAGATAATTTTAATGACCTTTAAGTGAATCTGGCTTATAAGCTTTGAGCAGTTGAAGTTTGCATACTATTCTAGATATAATTCAAAGTGTAGCCTGGGAAAACCAAACAGAGAAGAAAAAGCTAAATCAGAAGTCTCAATTTTGAGCCTAAGGCTCAGCGTTAGGAGGGTTATACAATTCTAAGTTATGAAAGAAAGGTTTTTTCATGCAAAAGAGACTGCCCCCATCGACATACACATTAATGCTGCTACCTCTGATAAGAGTGCTTATCGATGAAATATATTTCTGTAAGTTTAAAGAATACTTAAAGAATACTCCAGAAAGGTCCATAATTTCATCACCCCAGAAAAAAAAAAGCTAATCAAATTCCTACAAAAAGCTGAGATGACAGGTCATTAAAACCTACACACACACACAGAGAAAAAAAGAAAAAGAATATTATTTCCCTCCAAAAGCAAGGAGTAATTACTTGAAATTACTACCGCTTTTATTGTATGTATAGCATTTCAACAGAATTCTTTAGCTGAACTAACCCTGAAGTCATGGGCTTACCACTTACAATACTTTTTAAAGACCTCCATCTGAATTTTTTTGTCAATTCTCTGCAACTTTCTTCACTTTGGACCAGACCCTGATTTAATCTCTGTTCCAAAGGCAACATGAATTGTCCAGTTTGGCTGCACTAGAAAGAGTGTGGCCAGCAGGTCGAGAGAGGTGGTCCTCCCTCTTTGCATGGCCCTAGTGAAGCCACCTCTGGAGTGCTGCAACCAGTTCTGGGTTCCACAGTACACAAAAGACAAGGAGGTCCTGGAGAGGGTCCAGTGGTGGCCACAAACATGTTTTGGGGTCTGAAGCACCTCTCTTAGGAGGAGAGACTGAAGGACCTGGGTCTCTTTAGGGAAGAGAAGACTGAGAAGGGATCTCATCAATGCATATATATGTATCTCAGAAGAAGATGGTGCCAAGAGGATGGTGACAGACTTTTCAATGATTCCCTGTGACAGAACAAGGAGCAGAGGCCATAAAATAAAGGACAAGATATTCCATCTCAGTGTGAGAAAGAACTTCTTTGCTGCGTTGAGGGTGGCAGAGCACAGGAGCAGGCTGCCCAGGGAGATTGTGGAATCTGCCTTTCTGGAGAATTTCCAAACCCACCTGGACACATTCTTGTGTAACCTGCCCTGGATGATCCTGCTGTAGCAGGGTATATGGATTGGAAGATCTCCAGAGGTCCCTTCCAATATTAGTGACTCTGTGATTGTCTGAAAATGCTTCAGCAGAACATTTTTTGGACAGATTTTCTGTTCATGCAGTTACTTCAATCCTCATCACCCAAAGAATCTAGACCTTAAAATCTTTCTGGCCTCCCTTTTGTTTTTGCCCATAATAAGTCATAGACATATAAATATAGTTATACTGAAATCCTTCTGTGATTGTAATTTGAAGCTATATATTGGGTTTTGCCCACAGTTATGTTCAAATACAATTTTTTCTAACTTCTTCTTTCTTCTTCTTTGTGTTGCCATTGAGGGAACGAGATAACCTGTTCAGACTACTTTCTGAGTTGATTTCCTTCTTTTTATCCTCTGGTTATTACAGGTTTTTCAGGCTAGCCTTATCTCTAAATTTTTTAGGTTGGATGTTTGAAGTATGAGATAACATCCTTAAAATGTTCTTTTCTTTCTCTCCTTTCAGTCAGTGACATGAATTCACAGTTTAATTATTAAAGCCAGATGCTTTAATTAGGAACTCCTGTTTTTTAAATTTTTGTACAAAATCTCAAAACCAGGAAACAACAAGCAACCCGGATGAAAATAACAAGCAACTCAAGTGATGATAAGATTTATAAAATCAACTGTAATTTCTCTATTTTAAATTTCAGAAACAGCTCATCAGACCAATACTAACTGTTTGCTATTAAGGGATTTTTATCACTTACAGAAATATCCAAGAAAACACAGTGAAATTGCACCTCATGGAAGTAGCCTTGTTCAAAATGCTTGTTCTGGATTACAGCTGTGTTGCACTTTCAGATGAACACAAAGCAGACAACACACGCTTACAAAACCCTAACAGAGACAATCTACTTTTTTTTTATTCCAGTTAATTAGCAGTAAGTTTAGAGGACTATGAAATGAGATGTATTATATTGTTTGGAAAAATGTGTATATAAATCCTTGATTATACCTGGATAAATCTGCAAAATATTTTAAAGGCAAAAAAAGGTCTCTTTTCGGGAATAGACTAAAGGTAAAGGTTTCTTTATGAATACTTTGTAAATTGTGTGCCGTTACAGCCACAGAATTAGCATGACAACCAATGGTTTCTACTCTGAATGATGTCAGAAAATAATGGTCTCTGCTCTGAATGATGCCTTGTAGAACAACAAAGATGTAGTCAGTAGTTAAGTCTCTCCTTACATTGCCTTTTTGACACTTCCGTAAGGTACTTTCTAAAACTTAAGATATATTTTGGCATGAAACTCTGAGACCAATGCCATGAGCCACAGAATCTGGAATTTTTAGATCAACTTGTGGAAACTTTCAACAAGTTTCCACAATCTCTCACCCATATGTTCACTACAATTGAGCATTTACTGTATTATGTTGCTAATCATTTAAATGCACTTCGTAAATGACTTTGAAGTACCTTCACACAACAATCTGTTCTTGCCTACTTATCTATTTACTTTATTAATTATTGTGTTGACAAGCTGTCTGCTCAGTTCTTCAGATCATCTTGGGAGGAGAGACAAATTTAGGAACATATCAGCAAATATTTTAGAGAGCCTTTAAGTATTAATTTTAGTGTCTCTAAATATCTCTGGGAAAGCAGATTACTTCTAATTTTTAGGTAAGATATACTTTCTTTAAAATAGCTGAGGGATTGATTTGTTTTGGTTTTGACTTGTCCATGAGCAAGGTGTGAAATGACAGATAAACACAAATTAAATCAAGATCTCTGCATAATTAGGTGTGGGGTATGTTAAACTCACAATAAAAGCAGCTTAAGTGACCTAAGACCAAAAGCACTTTAAATAAGCCAGTATTTATTACTCTCCTTCTAACTGACATGGAACAGAAAAATTATACTCTGTTGTCACACCTAGAAAGAATGAATGTCAACAATCAGCCAATGTGAGGACCTTTCAAAGCGGAAATGCAAACTTGAGTTTGCATCCAGCAAATCCAATTTAACGAGTGTGATAACAGTAGACCCAGTTAAAGTGAGTTGCTAACTAATTTCCTCCTACAACTTACAATGCCTAAATAAAGCCACCAGTAATAATTTTAATTACTTTCAATTAAATGCAAACACAAGGAAGTAATCAAGTTATTATTTTGATGGAAATAAAATATTGTCACAGATGTCAAACTCTTTTAAAGGTAAGTTTACCTAGATACAAGATACACCCCTGAAATCATTCCTGAAAGCCCCAGTCCAGAATCCCTGCTTTTTTAATACATAAGCCCCATAGTAAACTAAAAATCATATATTTTATAAGCATGTTTCATACTTGCTATACCTCATGGTATAAAATATATGTAGGCTTAATACTATGTTTCAGAAGATTATGGATATGAGAAGGGTGATCATTAGTCAAAAAGTTTCAGGACATGAGTTCACGTCTCCATCCATAGCACCATTGTTATCCTTAGCTTCCATGAACAGAAACCCAAAGAGAAACACTTTGAGAAATTCCTATGATTTTGAGCAACAGGAATTACTGCCATCGATGACTCTACTAAAAAACTCTGTCGACAAGATAGTTGCATACGTGCCTAGCACACTCTAAAACATATCAACCCTGGTAAAAATTTTAAAGACTAATTAGGTAGACAGACATGCTAGCTGCGATGTTTTGCTTTAATTTAAACATGCCATCAATGCTAACCTATATTTTCAAGCACTCTGACTTTCATCCTTACATTTTTGTTGGCAACAGCCTGACATTAAAGTTATCTCATGCATATGAGGCATAATGCCGATACTTTTCAGAGGACAAGTATGGCTAGTTCATGATTCCTGTAGTTACAAGTAATGACTATGGGAATGGTTTAAAACACCCTTAGGTTTCTTGTTCCCTAGATTTATTTCTAAATTTTATATGTAAAATTGCAAAGTGAGAGATATATAGTACCCAAATGGAAGATGGAAAAATCCCAGTTAGGAAAAAGGAGAAGATTGATACCATTAGTGGTGGGAGCCCAGGAGTGGTACAGAATCTCTGTTCCTCATGGTATCCAAACATGATTGAACAAGGCACCGAGCAACCTGCCCTGACTGGGGTTGTTCTGAGCAGGAGCTTGGACTGGAGACCTCAAAGGGTCATTCCCAACCACGACATTCCTGTGCCTTTTTGAATGTCAGCCTCCTTGCCTTGCCAGAATTAGAGCTACCCACGGCTTGTGAAAGTTGGCCTTGGCTCCACCACTGGCATATCTCTGACCCAAGGCACACCCCCACAAGTTTCATGAGTGTGCTTTGTCCTGCTGATCACAACACAGTGGCCCACTCACTTTCTATTTTTTTCTTGCCTAAGCCTCACCCCTTTGTTATTCTATCTCTTGGTTAGATTTGGGTAACAAACAATACTACTTAATGTGAATGAACAGCCTAATAGTTAGCCAAAGTATTGTTTGGCTGTTGAGAAGGAAATGATCCATGGAGTTTTTCAAAATAAGGCTACTTTGGTATAATCCTTTACACAGTCAGTACCTATAACTCATGTACTTGTGAACTCTAATCTTTATGCAAACATTAAAAAATTAATTTTGCTTACTTCAAATTCTCATTAGAAGCTCAAATTCCTAATATTTTGTGATAAGGGATAAACTAGCCCAAAGAAGTTCTAAAACTGGGTTTCTAGGTATGAGAATACCGTGCAAAATTAGAACTCTGGTTCAGATGATTTTTTAAGAGACTAAAAACTTCTGCTCTGCTAAAATTATCTACACAAAATTGTTCTTTGTGTGGCATTATGTAGATAAATATTTCTTCATGAATGTGTGTGAGTATTCCCAAGCCACACACATTATGCATTCCATTGTAAGATGAGTGTTGCCTTGAAAAGGTGCTTACACCCAAAAAACAAGCACACCTGTAATTCTACTAGTATCTCTAGGCAACATGCAGCTGTAATAGAAAGCAATTTCTGTAAAAAAACACGACTTTCAACCATAATAGTCCCTACACCTGAAGGTAATTCTTTTAGACTTCAACAATTATATTGATTTCACTGAGTATGGTGAAACTCTTTGATTCCACAGACAAAAATACTTCTGAAAATAACATTTCCTAGTCTTGTACAGTTTGCACTTCATGAGAGTAAAAGAGTAGTTTAGTTCAATTCCAGCTGAACCCGTGAACCAATTATGGTAGCACATTATGAACTGACAAGTTCCTACAATAGCATTCCTAGCAGACAAAGACCAAAGAGATGAAATTTAATCTAATTAGTCATAGCCTTAGGCTTTCCCTTCACAACTAAAAGGCTACTAATGTGGCAACCAGGAGAATATTACCTGATTCACCTATTTGTTTGATTTTGGTTTTTATTCTTTTCAAATTAACTATCTTCCTTAAAGGTAACAAAAAAGGAAAGAAGGAAAAGAAAAATGAAAATACTTGAGGCTGAACCAAATTTACTTGACAAAGAAACACAGAAAAACTTTGTTACATACAGATGGAATAAAATAATACTGTATTTTTGAGATAAAATAAAAGGGAAAAAACACACTAGATCTTGATGGTCAATAAGTAAATTATAGACGCATAGAATACTTATAAACTGTCTCAGACTTGTCAAAACACTTAAGACATTATACTCCTCCTTTATTTTTTTAAGGAAATCCAGACATTTAGTGCTATACCAAGAGTAATAAGTAATTTTATTTTGCCTATGAGTTTTTTTAAATAGGTCTAAACAGTGATTCTAGACCTTGATGTATAGCGGACATTCTCCCAGACACAAATCTCCTATAGCTCATTCCCACAGAAGTCAGTGAGGTTTCAGCAGTATGGCACCACAATATCAGTTCTGCTATGGGCTCCATAAATCTTATGACAGACGTCCCTTGGGAGCTTTGCCATAAGAGAAAACAGAGAGTGAAACTCTCTCCTTACATTGGTATTATCATGATGGAAGTAAAATTTTTCCCTCAGACTGTCCAGTAGGCACCAAACTGAGGGAACTATCACTGCAATATCTTGTGGAGAACATGAAAGGTTTATCTATCTTCCGTTGTGCTTTTGCTTGGCTAAATTGCTTTCCCTGATACAGTCCAAGCATCCTGGCTGGACTGAACAATATAATTCCCACTGTTCAAAGTCCCCTTGGCCTGATATCTTTATTTCTGCTGGCACACTCAGTGCTTGACTAGAAGTTTGGAATATACCCTCACTTGCTGATATAATGTGTCCCCAGAAAACCTTCTTGCCTTGATTCTCCCATTCATAAAATTGGGAGAGTAGGGGATTCCAGATATGCCATTCTTGGAAACATAGTCTGGATGACAACTGCTGTTAGGATAGGAGGCTAAACATACATAGGGCGCATGACTGGAAAGCTAAAACACTTTAAGAGATATTCATCACCAAACCGACCATGTATGAGAGGAAGACAGCTGGATTTCAGAGTAACCAGAGAACTTCCAAGAGGCTTTCGACAAAAGAAATCTGAATAAAGAGAAGTATAAATGAGGCATGAAAACCTGTAGCTGTGGGCAGAGACACTGGAGTGGCAGTGGCTGCCAATGTGGTCTGACTGAATATTGCCATCTGTCTCTTCATCACACTGCAACCCTACAAAGGGGTACAAAGGAGCCCTCCCAAGGGTGATGTATCTGGCTTGGTGCTGGCAGCACGTGAGAACCCCATCCTGAGGTGCCTGGAACTGTGGAGACTTTCTCACTGTTGTGTATGTTGGCAGTCTCTAAGGAGCAGCATGAGCAGCAGCTGGGCTGGAAAGATTACAGGGGCATGAGAATAAGATTATAAGGGGTCACTATTCCTCCCTGAAATGGGGAAAGAGGCCTGGAACCCAAGAGTGCTGAATGTGGGGGAAGGTAAAGTTTTTTGGGGATTAGTTCTATAGTACTGTTAAGAAATTCATTGTCTTAACAGTTTTGAATGTCTTGTATAATGATTTGTTTCATTATTAATGCTGAATGCATAGTTCATTGAATGCCAGTTAAGTACCAGTTTTAAATTAACCCGTATCTTGCTTCAATCCTAATTTTAATCATACAAAAGCAAATAATATTCTGATTGTATGAATGAAGCAGAAGCAATGAGTAAGAGGAAAAGTGGCCAGAGACAGGCACAATACTTAGAGTAGGCTACCTGTAATTCGAAATCTTACCCTCTGTTTTCCATGCTTGTAGGTAATATCAGTTAGGAGTAACAGAATATCCTGGGGTGACTTGACGATGCTTGTATCCCCAATTGTCCATTTTGTTTGTGCTGTATATTGAGTTCTGTGCCTTTAAGACTGATTCTGAGAGTGAACCAGGGAGAGAAGAAGCGTGGAGTTTGTTTTGAGAAAGCTGCGTTCATTCCTCTGCATTCTTTCTGGTTTTGGATGAGACATGGACAGTGGGACAGAAATCTTTTTTGCATTTAGTTAGTTTAGCTAGCTGAGGCAGAAGAGTTCTCTGGACTGTTTTTGTTTTTTTTTTCCTTTTTCTTGGGACTGTTTAAATCTACTCCAGACTGACAAATCCAGAGGAGCACCGAAGGCTCGCACCTGCGGCCCACCGGGCCTGGACCTCCAGAGGGACTGGGACTGACAACAGACTGAGTGAGCTGAGCTGCACCCACGGCAAGGACTCTCTCAGTTTGCTATCTCTCTTTGGAGCAGCGAGAGGTTTTATTGTTTCATATTTTCCATTCTTTATGCTTGTTTGTTAAATAAATAGTTTTTTCCTCTTTTCTCCAAAGAAGATCTTTTTCCCTGGCTGGCTGGGGGACGGGCCGTTTGGATTTGTTTTCTAGAGAGGCCCTCTTCTACGGTTTCCTCCCAAATCTGCCCTAAACCAAGACACAGAAGTTATTTAGATTGGTTGTTCAATGCCACAATATGGTTGACAAATTCAAGATGTATTGACTCCACAGGTTTGGAAAGATCACCTCCAGACACATACATGTATACAGAATATTCCTGTACAAGGACAAAGACAAGGAAAGAAAAAAAGGGAAGGTTAATAACAGGGGTCAAGACGTTTGTCTCTAGAGATTTCTGCTACTCCTCCACTCCCCATAAGAAGAAGCTGTAAAAGAAAACTGCCCATGAATATCATGAACAACTTGCAATAGATAATAATTTTGGGAATTCACCTTTAACTAATCATGCAAATAAGGTGGGGGTTATTTTGTTTGGACTATTTTGCTTTTGATGTTGTTGTTGTTGGGAGCCAGAGGGAAGGCCTTCAACTTCTTCATTGAACTCTCTGAATGAGCAAATGAATTCTGGATGTCATACATCCAGCTTTAGAAGATTGGAAAATGCCAGAGGACCTCAAAGAGAGTTAAAAGAGTACCTATCACGAAATTTGCTCAACGAACTTGAGCAAGGAAATAAGGGATGAGAGATTTTTGGATCCAGCAGATCAAACTTCTAGTTCATCATACACTGTGACCCAGAATAAAAATAGGTATCAACTGTGATCAGATAGAATAGACACCAATATCTACATATGGGCATACAGGCATAAAATTTGCTACATATTTTTAATAATTTTAAGCAGTTATAAATAAATATATTATAATGGATTTTCCCATCCCTCCTATTTAAGCTTCATAATGTTAAACACACTATTTATCACTAGAATTACAGGCTAGTCTTTCAGTCTCCTTTACCTGAATCTGAGTTGTGATGCATTTCATGCACATAGCGTAAACTTTGGGGATGGTGCTGAGCCAGACCAGGAGTTAAATGCAATGATCATTGAGGGTCTCCTTCCACTCAGCCTATTCTATGGTTCTGTGACAGTCAAAATTTTCAATTTTAAATTAGTCTTGCTAAAAACTGAGAGCTAGCAAACACCTTGATAGGGCACACATTAACTTAGACTCTAATGTTGTCCAGCAGTATTACCAAAATAAAATGGAATAGACTACAGCTCATAAAAAGGTAGGCTTTCAGCTGGCTTGTAGACTATAAACTATCTACCCTTAACTTGTTTTTGTTAACTCCCTTTCAAATCACAATTTTCTTGGCAATAAGCCTGACACCCTCTCACCACCCACCTCAAAGTACAAAATATTATCAGTTTTTTGAAGAATCACCAGGAAGCCCATTTAATGTTTCTTTCAAATAAATATGTGATTTGGTAACAGCTAACATATAAGAAACAAGACTGAAGTTTGATAACAACATGATGAAAGAGTAAATAGCCTGTGGGCACAGCAATAGAAAAATTATTTATATCTCAGCAATCTGTGATGAAATAGGAAAGAAAAATGCATTGGAAGTCAGCATGTAACACTGTCTTGAATTGAAAAGAAACATGATAAAGTCATTTACACTGGAATACATTGACTAAGTCTCTCTGTATCAGGTCAAGCCATCTCATTATGAAATGGATTACATCAAAATTAGAGCATTAGAAAATTTGATTGACCCAAATATCCTCCTAAGCTATTTGCCTCCCACAGGCTTTTCTCTCCACTAAATTTCTGAACATTTTACTTCATTGCTCCTGTCCCTTCACCTCCATAAGTTATTTCCTCATTGATCAGTACTGCCTACACTCAGGCTTTTGCAGCACCTGGCAGCCTCAAGCTCAGATTTCTGAAACTCCCCTAAAAGGTCAGAGGCACAGAACCACTCCTCTGTATCCAGCTTCAAGAGCTCATTTAGGAAAGGTCATTACTCTTATGAAATAGAATCATGCAATTCCAAACTTTAAAGCCATCAGAAAAATAAAAGCACTGCAGCTTGAAGTTTTAAAAAACAACCAACAAACAGCAATGGAAGTTGCTGAAAGCATTTTTAAAACATTTAATTGCTGCAGAAAACTTTTGCCAACAACAAAGCAAATTTCTTTATTGGGGCAGAAAATGTCAGAAGTGGCAGATGTATTTCTGATACAAGGAACTAATAACCTAGGAGAAAGATGTGTGGAAACCTGTTGTTAGGTACAAGTTACAAGGAAGTGCCAGCTGTGAATATGTAAATATCTCTATATTTACATTCATGAGCTACCTTAAAGCTACTGTAGGAACAAGTAGTTTCTGGCTTGGTGGACTAGTACCACTTTGACTTTTTGGATAAATATTCTGCTGGTTAAACGACAGTGAGATCCATGCCAGTTTCCTTGAAATCAGTAGCTAGTCCAGGCAACAGGAAAAAAATCAGAATTTAAAAGTACTTTTGTTACCAAATTTAAAAGAGAGGGAAATTATACGAAAAAAAGTTAATTAAATTTTCACTCTGCCTGTGAAAAATTTAGAATTGAAATAAAGCATGCAAAAGCTGTTTTCAGCAAGGACAGTTGTAAGATAAGGGGAAGACATCTGGCTGAAGAATGCATTCATAGACAAAACAAGGACTGAATCTCTGGGAGCTTGGGGTGGGATTTATGGTAATGGGTAACTTGTAAAATGCATGTAGCAACTGTATATATGCAACACACTTGTAAAATCACATGTCCACATAAGGCTGGGAGTATCCCCCGTGGGGTCTTAGGCCTGAATAAATTATGCCCTCTTTAACACAACTTTAGTTTTGAAGAGTCTTATTCCGATATTTCAGATGTTTGGTAACACTTTCGGCATACGAGGGCTTGAAAGAGTGTCCTACATATAGCAGAACTTGAACAATTTATACCAGGGCCTAAATTTGTAACAACATTTAGAAATAATTTTCAGATAGTTTTTGTTTAATTTTACTTACCTCCTAAGCAAGAAAGATAAAGAAAACTGCCACTATAGTATTTTTACCTGTTCAGAGAGATATAGCACTAACATTTTACACAGTGTATCTTTTTTAAATCACTAAGGTTGAAGTTATCTGCCTCCAAACCCTCACTAAACAGCCAGGTACACTAGCTGTATTAGCTACTTTTCTTACAAGAACAGCCTAGCAGAATCTATTGGTCTACCTTTAAATGGCAAACGGCTTACTAGCAGTGAAATGGTCACCATAAAAAAGCATAGCAGAACTCAACACCTGAATGTGAGTGATTTTCTACTTCACAGCTTTTCCAATATTCTCTAGCTTGCCCAGAAGTGTGAAGTTTCTGACGGAATTGGGGCATTAATTTTGCAGTGAACCTTTTTGCATGACCTAATAGTTCATAGAGCTCTAGTAAGCACAGGTAGGTTACCTAGCTTACAAAAACGAACGCTTCACACAGCTGTCATGCCTCAGCACATCAGTAGTAAAAGGAGAACTGTCAATAAAGAGGTGGGAGAAACCTTGCTGAACAACAACAAAAAAGTGGCACTAGTTGAATACATAAGATAATATAATTCTGCTTCGAAACGATACAGAACATTTACTTCTACTAAAGCTTATCTGTATTCTAATCAATAAATTAGTGAAAAATCATTCTAAAATAAATTAATCTCTTCAAATATGTCTACAATTGAATATCAATTTCAATATAGAAATGTGTCATTTATAAAACATCTTAAAATTTTAATATATCCAGCTTAACTTTGTAGGTTGTAAGGCATAAAAAAGGCTCTAGTATGGTATAATTAATTTTTAAACACAGTCTTTAAATGATTCTTAATTTATAAGGTATTTACTGGAATTACTAGGAGTTGGAATGCTGACAAAGAGGTAGATAAGTTATATTTTTCATGCAGATACAACCATGGATCCCTATTGAGAGTACAACGCTAAAACCAGATTGATCAAACATAATATAGAATATTTTTCTGAAGATATTGAAACATCTCCTTCATCCTTAAACTCTGCAAAGGTCAATAACATATAGATCATTAAATCAAAAGAAGGAAGAGGAAATTCATCTCAGATTTATACTGCGGTAGGAACATCTTGTAAATTGCTTCTTCTATCCTACTTCTAATGAGCACTTTGACTTCCTTCAGTCAAGACGAAGGCAGCAGACACACAACAACCAATTAACCTTAAAACCACAAAAATCTAGATGGAAACAAGTAACAGTAGTGCTTAAATTTCAGAGATAGCAAGACTTGTGTATTCTTGCATGCACCTTCCAAATGCTAAGAGCTTTGGAGCAACTGTTGTCCCGCGTTTCCTCAAACGAAAGTATTTTTAGCTGCCTCTTGTACCCTGACAATGGATTTAACCTACCAAATTACCCAGGTGTTATGTTGTTACCTCAGCATTGCTTGCCTTTGATGAAAAACAATCTGGTGCACACCTTATACCTTCCTAAAATATATCTTAACATCCCTATGTGATAAAATCAGGGCCCAAAGATTAAATAGTTATTGTTTCCTCACACATAAAAGAAGTAACTTTAATTCACAGCAACTTATTTTCAGTGGACAGGATGTAGAAGAAAAAATTACTGACGAATCAAATCTCTGGCTGAAGTATTTCCCTCCCAGAGCAGGGCATATAGTATTTCATAAAGCACAAATTATTAGATGTTTCAGTACACAGTTCTAAAGCTGCTCAAAACTATTTTGTGTGCTTGCAATAAATAATTCTCCTATTCAGTGACAACAGAAAAAAAATGATGGCTTGGAACCAGTTTTGCACAGCCTCCTGCTCCAGGTCATCCAGAATATATTGTTATAATTGAAATTCCGTGTTTGTATAACGAGTGAGAAGGCCATAATTTGTAAATTTGTCAAGAGATCAGGAAAAGATTAAAAGGAGATGCATATTAGATTAAGCTCAATTTGAAAAACTAGATAGAGAAGTAGTCATATGACAGTTTCTGACATATTGGAAACTGAATATAATTTTTCAAAACAAAATTTACCAAACAGGGAAGAAAGATAACAGTTTTGATTTTGTGCCAGGTTGCTTTTACAGTGGATAATTGGGGGATCTTTCTCTCAGGTACATGCGTAAAAAGTGTTTCATTTCTATTGTTATTTTTTTCAAAGTATTTTCTATGTTTAATCTGAAAATTTTTTCTGCTATCTGTCATGGAAATTTCACACACACCAATGGATGTTTTTCAAGCCCTGCTAAATTTGAATCAGTCTACCAATTAGATTAGCCAAAATACCTTAATTTAAAACTAAAATTCCATAATTCACAAAGCCCAAATTTTCATAAAGGCAAATCTCATCTGAGCTCTTAGTTGTACCAGTATATAGCTTTTAACTGTCCTTCATTTATACTACTGTTTTAAAAAAGAGTGAAAGAAACATTGGTCTTTATTCCACCTCTAGTTTAGTAATGGTATAGTATAGCATGACAAATTAGTAGTGTTCATATGCTTTATACATTAGGCATAATTCTTTTATTCCATCTACTCAAGGGTCATTCTTTCACAACATGTAATGTTAAGAAAATGTAGAGTTAAGAAAATCTGTTGTAACTCTGCCATTGTAGTTAGGTGGATGTAGAACACCCACAGCTCCTCCCAATGATTTCATTGACAGCACAGTTCACAGGTTTATTCACATGCACTCAGAGGGTACCGAAACTGCTTGTGAAGTTTTTATTGTGATAGTTTATGGTGGTGGGGTGCACATAACTCTCTGTACTCATGTGTGAATAGAAATGCTTGTGACACCTGACTGACAATAATTGTTCACTTTATTTTAACAAAACCACAAGATTTCATTCCTAGTCTAGTTCCCATCTTTTATCATCTCTTAATATTTGAAGAATTTTTATTCACAGTGAACCTGCTGTATAGTATAATGAATCAGCTTTGTTTAAGATTCCATTTCAAATCAGACTGTCTTTTCCTGGACACACGAAATTAAACTATTCTTCTATACAAGTATAAAAGATGCACCAAATTCTTTTAAGGTATTAAATATTATTCTTCCTACTTCCAAGATATCTCTTCATTCTATTTGAAATTAGGATTTCAATGGTATTTTCTAACTATTTCTTTGGTTTTGATACAGTTTCTTATACACATTTCAACCTGCTCTGTAATTTGAAAGGTCTTTCTTATGCTGCTCAGAAATTTAGAAGGATCTATAAGAAAAAGAAAGGGAGACTCAGGATTTCTAATCTGTTGAAGACCTATGAAGTTTTACTGTGTACTGGCTGATATATCAGTACCACTAATTCCGGAACTGCAATGACAATTACTCTTAGCTTGTGGTAAAGTAGAAGAAAATCAGAACATTAGGAGTAGACATGGAAAAAAGAAATTGGACAATTACAAAAATTAAATGAAACAGGAACAAAGAGATGATACATTTTCAATAGAATTTTAGGAAGATGAGTCTTTGTTGATGTTTGAAATGGTATAGCGCTAAAAAGACCTTTGACATAGATCAGCTGAATTAGACTGGGATATTTATGATGTAATAAACCTAACTAAAAATAAGTAGAATGAAACATAAAGGTCAAGAGCACAAACAAGAAAAATTACTATAAATCTTAAAGACTTTCAAATAAATGTTGCATTCATTTGTTACTACAATTTTTTTAAAAAAAATAAGAGGTATTTGGACCAACCTATATTTTACCTCTCCCCTCTAATTTTTTAACCCACTTTAGACATGGTATTCTTTGAAAAGGTTTTCTCCAGATCTTCAAGTATTTCTAGTCTAGGAAAGAGAAGAGCTTTATTTTCAAAATTGATAGGGATTTTTGTACTTTCCCTTTTCTGTAGTTTTTTTTTCCTTCTCCTTTTCTGGTTTTCACCCAGCTCACAGGTCTTTAGTCTCAATGTTTATAAAATTATACTATGTTATTTCATATCAAATATACAGAGTATATACACATTCTAGGAATATTTGACTCTTCATTCAACTACACTATCAAGGCTCTGGGCTTTTGCACAAAGTATTAAGAAAAAGCTATCTGTAGGAATAAACTTTTATATAGAATACTATTAGATCTACACAAAAAAATTCCTGAAAACTAGTAAATCTGTTTTTCTAGCACTTCCCATACTAATCTTGTGGAATAAATGCACCTTCTATAGAACTGTTTTCAAATTCACAGTTCAGGTTCTTATGCTGTTTTTTTCACGTGTCATTCTTCTCCCCAATGCACTTTAGTGTATTTTATATTTCTTAGAAAGCAATGACAAGAAATTAGAAAAACAAATGCTCATGGAAGCAATTGTTTCTGTTGAAATTTTGATATTATTTTTCATGCTTGTTCACAGAAGCCAGGATCTCATTTAAAATTGACAGTATAGTAGTCACTCATGAGATTAAGTTAATGGAAATATTTCCTCCAGTGTTGTGGTTAAGTTCTATTATCACACATCTGTGAACTATTCTAATCAACCAAAGATATTCAGTGCATCATGTCTTATTCAACATATTTAGACTAGATGTTAATGGTGACTAGACCCATTCTCTTTATTTTAAACTTTCCACTTTCCACTCTAATAGCACTCCCTGTTGAATGCCTAGCTATGAACAAAAAAAATTCTACTTAATTTAATTGTATTTAAATTACTGATGCTGCTAAGTTTTATCCACTAGTTTTAAAATAACTTAAATTTTAATATTAGAAGAAACATCTCTGCAGGACTTATCTGATGACTTTGGGAAGATTGCAGCACTCAATGCAATACATCTTACATGAGTTTCCATCTGAAGAGCTGCTCTGGATTTTTGTAGCTGATAGAGCTTACAAGTCAGGCTATTCAAGTGACCTTAGCTTCTGTGTCTCCAATACATTCTTAGTCTGCATAAAAGTACTTTGTAAGAAATACTGCCTGTTAACACTAACAGTAACAGTATTTGATCATCATCAGTATTGCTGCTCAAACACGTTAGAAAGTTACAGATATATTATCTCAGATTCTAAGAAAAAATTAAACAGAAAACCTGGACTTTTTTTTTTTTTTTTTTTTTTTTTTTTTTTTTTTTTTTTTTTTTTTTCGCTTCTCAGAATACCAATCTCAGTTTCTTGGAATGTGTTTTTGGTATTCAACTATTTACCATTTTAAAGGATCTTTTAGTTTGTTAAATTTAATACCTCAAAGAATTCTTCTCCACAATTCTATGGGGGTTTTTTTTATAGGTAGGGTTGAACAGATGCATCTTAAGACTTCACTGAAGTAGTCTTCAGTGTACTGAATTAGTACACAGTACATTCCTAGCATACATATTCAAGTATATCAAATTATAAAATACTTTCTATAAATACATATATGGGTAATTTAAAATCTGCTTCCCAGACAGGAAAACAATCATTTAAGTAAGTGCAAAACCCAAATTCAGAAAAGAAATAAACATGGATGCAGTGAATTGGTTTCAGAACTGGAATGCATATTCATCAACATATTTTACAATATTCAGACATCCTACCACTAATCTTCGTGTTGATGAGCTGTCAGTCTGTTTAAGATCTGTAATCATAAACCCACTTATTTACATAGATGGTATCTTATGCACTGTAAGTCTAAGAAAGCTCCTGTATTTGCATATTTCCAACATTAAATTTAAGAGCAATACATTGAGAAATATAGTAAAAATTAACAAGGCTCCTATTTTCTTGAAACCCATTTTTGCAAGACGTTTTTGAATCAGGTCAGCCTAACTGAAACAGTCCACTCCAGTAATGTTTGCTGGCAACACTCTTCCTTACACCTTCACATCTCTACTGACTGTGCTATCTGGTTTGAACATTCATGGAAGAAACATCTAGAAATGCCCTTCACACAAAGTGAGGGCTGAAACAGACATATAGGCTTATGGGTAATAGGGACACAGGAAAATTTTATTAGAGTTCCTCCCCTAAATAATAACTTGTCAGATTATTGGTAAATTAAAGTCCAACAGAACTATTCTTCAGGAAAACTTTCAATAGTAGGGCATTTGGATCCTCATTACTAACAATTATAACAGCTTATTTATGACCCAACAAACTCAGCAAATGTCAAGCAACAAATAAATAGCTTCACTGCATTTAGTATCACTAAACTTTCAAAATTTACATAATCAATGGAAAATATACCAGGGAAAATTACCAAAAGAGCAATGCTCCAACCTTGTAGAAACAAGATTTAGTATTGATATCTCAGATTCAGAAGAAACAATGAAAACAATTTTTCACTGAATGATAGGGATTTTTCTGCCAGTGGAGAAAGTCCAGTAGCTGAAATCTAGTACTTGAAGAGATATACCTTTTAAGAACAATTTTGATTGGGGTTTTTTTGGGTTTTTTCCCAGTGTTGACACTTCAGCAACAGTATTCCTAGTAGTTGCACTATATTTCTCCTTCCTATGAAATCCTGCCGTGTCCTGGTTCTTAATGTGATCTTGTGCCCATGAGTATCAGATTAATTCGTAACAGGAAACAATCCAGCACAGGAGACAGGAGCTGTGCCTCGAGAACCACCAACACAAGTCCCATCTAGGACTGAACCTATCTAAAATGGAAACATATTTTACAAATACAAGGCTTAAATTTCCTTGAATTTCAAGGACAGCACATACAAATATAAAACATACTTTTCTCTGTGGTCAAAACTCAACAGAGAACATTTAACAACAGTCTGGGCTTTTCATTATTGAGAAAGTCACATTTTGAGTCACATTCTTGTTATCAAAGGCAGTATGAAATGCAAACATATTAACAGAAAGTACATTTTTCTCTGCTTCCAATGATAGAAATAACTATCAATAAAAATGCTTTCATTAAGTATGTTACCAAGAGTTAACATTATATAGGCTTATATTAAAATATTGTTAATTCAAAAGTATATGTTTGCACTTACTAAGAGGAGTAACTATTCCAACTTTTTTATCTATAAAGATGATGGTGAGCATTTATGTTGCAGCAGAGGGAAAGTTATTACATTTTGAGAACTAATAATTGCAGTTTCAAGCAACTAAAAAAAAATTATTGATATTTATTATTAGTTTTCCAGAGTTCTGTATGTTCTACAGTCCTTTTTCAAAACTGCAGACTATTTACACCACCTTCTGAAAATAGACACACATAACTGGAAAGATAAAAGTAGTGAGATTTTTCTTTTATGAAGGGTTTTCTCCTGTGTACAGTCCTAATTTTTCAACAGCAAATCTTAAGAAGAAATGCATATAAAAATCCCCACAAGTGTTTATTAGTTCACATGTACACCTGTGTCTCCATATGTACAACTACTGCAGCTCAAAAAATAAGCCTAGACATAACACTATTTTAATGTCATCATGTAAAAAAGACATCAGCAGAATTAACTGCTTGTATCAGTAGATGCTGTTTCCTGAGAGCATTTTCTATGCGACAAATCCATCCCCAGCTCAAGTGAATGGAACTTTTATTTCAGAGGTTTGGGCCCTAGGAGAAATAGATTTGGCTTACACAAATGAAAAAGAGTTTTTATAGCCATTTTCAGAGGACTATACACATAGGACAGAGGAAAAAAATACACTTTTCACCTTACTAATTCTGCTATGGGCTATCTGGTACTATCTGATCTGAAAGTGTCAAGAAGTTCAATATTTTAGTACTATGGGCCTGAACTACTAAGTATATTGAAGTAGATATTTTTGTGCAATTTATTTTATAGACCTCCTGACCCTAATACATAAAAGCAAAAACACTGTGTCTACCACTTTAAGCATAAAGAACTATCCCAGATAGTTCTCAGATCCCAGTGCCTCAAAGGCATTGACATGTGTGATTTTTCATTTCTTTTAAAAAAGGCAGGAATCTTTTGGTTCACACCACAGACTAGGTCTTGCAAAAAAACCCCTCCAACAGGGATAAAATAGGATAATTTGAACTGGGGTCCTTTAGTGTCATGGCTCATCCAAAGGTAACAGCCAAAGTCTAACAATCTCTCAGACTGGGTAAAATATATGTGCACTCTTCATCTTTAGAGTATACAAATGTACTTCCAGTTTTACCAATGTATAAAATAAGTCATGTAATTAAATAATATAAATAACTATATATTCAGATTATTGTATATTTTTTTCTCATAGCCCAATTAGAAAAAACGTTTGAAGATTATACCAAGCTTGATGTACTAAGACTATTACAGCCTTCCTTTCCCTATCTAAACTCATGATTCACCTTGAGGAAAAGGGTTTTTTAAAGAAATGTGTGATGAATCCTTCTTTCTGTTCTCCGCCAATCGAATCTGTACATTTTCTGGTTTTTTCCTAGTTTCCATTTTATAAATTTTGTCACTATATAATATGTAAACTGAGCACCCCACTATGCAGAGATCAGGCCTTATAGAAATCCCTGCAAAAATTTTTGTACCCAGCAAGTACATGTTAAGATTCATTTATATACTTTTATATTCAACATGCGCTTGAGAGAAGCAGCTATACTGGACTGATTTCATTCATGTAGATTATCACATATGCTGACATAAGTACAACTTGGGTGATACAGTGGGCTTAATCAGAAAAAATAAATAGAAAATAGGCTTTTTGTTTATTATTCCATAAACTGGAGGAATTTTAAAATGCCTCATAAAAATTTAACAAGACTTTCTGTACTCACAGCATAAAGAAGCATTACCAGAAAATGCAGAGCCTCCTCATGAAAGTAAAGGTCAGGGCTCACTTCCATTCATCTTGAACACTGTGCCAAGTTCTCTACATACCATAATTCATCAAATAATCTAATTAACTTGTTTAAAATTATAATTAAGTTAGGCGTACTTAAGGTCATGCAATTACAGGTCTGTGAAGAGAGTCTTACACCAACAAAGCAGCTGCAATCCAAATGACAAATCACACATTCTCTAATAACACTCCATTTCCAGACAGCTATTAATAATGTTTTTTTATAACCAAGTTAAAAGGAGGTTTTGCTGCTTTGCAAGTGCTGTCTGTTCAGAAGTACCAAATACTGCAATTATTAACTCAGGACAAGGCTTCCTGATTAGAATTTGGAATCATCACATTCCAAAAACATAAACAGTGTCAGTTGTCATGTTGAAGTTTCCATTTCCTGCTTGACTGTTGAATTCACAGTGATTCTGTGTGCTATTTTGGTTTGGGGTTTTTTGTGGTTGGTTGGGGGTTTGGGGGTTTTGTGTGTTTGTAGAAAAAAAAATCTTTGTTTTTTTCTATGTTTTCTTCTTGGTTAATCTTTTAAATTGTCCATTTCTCACAATGTGAGAGGACATATATTAGTTACATTATATATTTTTAGAATGTAACCTCAAAAGAAGGAATAAACTTCCAACCTGTCTAATAAAGAAATATAAAAACCTATCCAGCCCCTGAGCTGAATAATTTCACCAATATGATCTTTTATCCACAGTGATGATACACTGCAGGTCCAAAAAGGGATGGAGATGAGTAGCATGAAACTGCTTTGCCTCATTATTATAGGCAGAGTCAACAGAGCTGAGGCATAGCAAGACCAGAAAAAGCAGACTGTCTGACAGCAAAAGCATTGCTGTCTCAAGAAGCCCATATCCATACAGGATGTCTCAGAAATAGAACAGAAAAAATGAGTATATGTTAGCAGATAGTGTTGAGCTTAATTTTGCCTGTAAATGTTTTCCAAAATAGTTGGGGTTGCCTGCTTACTTCTGTTAATCATCAGAAGATTTTTTTCCTTTACTAAAGTGCATCTATCTGCTTTATCTGTCCCATGCTTTGCCCTAATGTCAGAGAGAAATACAGAGACATAATCATCCAGGAGGAAAGGGAAAGATTATTCCATGTAGAAAGTTTCTAGTGAAAGTGCAGTATATGGATCTGAGTAGTAGTCTTTCAGTCAGCTAGTATTAAATTCACCATAAAATGATTTTGTGAAACACCTAGAGCAATCATCAAGTACCACATACTACAAGAAATGTAAAACAGTCCTTTTCTTTGCTGAATTGTTTTTCATATTTGTGGAGATTTTTTTCAAAAATAAGTGGGTCTTGCTTTTTTAAAAATAAAAAAAATATTAATTTTATTTAATTTTATAGTAACGAGACCAAAAAGGTTTAAGATGATTTTATATTAAAGTCAAACACTAATATTAATGAGAAAATAACCTGAATACAATCTACCAGTTAGGAAACAAAAAATCTGGTTTTTTGCTACATCGACCAGCAGTATGTTGACATCCATAGAGCACCTCCCTTTAGATCAACTCATATCTCATGCTTTTATTACACTTCTGTTATTACAGCTAAGGTGCAGATTTCCAGTAAATGAAAAAATGCCACGTATTAAAACTCTTGAGTATCATACCTCATGCCACAACTTTGTTCACCCATACTTCTGTCCAGACAGCACCCCACCAATATTTTAGTGACTCTCCTGGGTCTCCAGGAAGTTCATAATACAAACCGGGGTGTTCTGGTGCAGAATTAATTATCTTCACAGTGACTGGTATGAGGTTGTGTTTTGGATTTGTGCTGAACAGAGGATTTGTAAAGTGGAGATGTTTTTGTTATTGCTGAACTGGGCTTACACAGGGAAGAGGCCTTTTCTTCTTTTCATATGGCCATGCTGGCAAGGAAGTTGCTCATGCGTGGTGGGGTTTGGAGGAGACACAGCCAGGACAGGTGACCCTAGCTGACCAAAGGGATATTCCAGACCATAGGAAATCATGTTTATAAAGAGGGGGGAAGGAGGAAGGAAGGGGAGACATTAGGAGTGATGTTGTTTATCTTCTCAGGTAAACATCACATGTGATGGGACCCTGCTTTCCAGGAGAGGCTGAACAAATGTTCACCAATGGGAAGCAGTGAATTAATTCCTTGTTTTGCTTTGTATGTGTGAGTGATTATTGTTTTCATTATTTCACATGAGTGTTTTTGTTCCTTTTGTGTTCTCTCCCTGAAGCTGCTGGTGGAGGAAGGAGTGAGGGCCTACACTGGGCTTGGTTGCTGGCAGGAGTTAAGCTGTGGCAAGGGTCACTGAAATTCATCCTTTGCTGGTGCCTTCTGAAACGGCATTTGTCAGCAGAAAACATTGTAAAATGATTCACACACGAGTGAAGCGCAAACAACAGTGTATTTTAGAAGTAGGTAAATTCTGTCCCTCTTGTTACTGGGACACCACACTCCCTGCATGCCTACTGCTGTGAGAAGAAATACTGGCATCATTAAGGTATGTACTTCAACAACAGTGTATTTCTTTTCAATATTACTTAAATGTTTTGTTCTTATCCCAGAAATCTTACAGAAGTGCAACCTGTAGTGTGCAGATTGTTCAAGCACAGATTATATGAGACACAATGAGCACGTACAGCATTTTGGGTGGTACTTGCAAAGCTCAAGTCAGGCAAAGTGAGATTTCTGCATGAAGAAACGGCAGGAAGAGAGCAATACTGGCAACAAACATCAACAAGTTAAAAAAAAAAAGCAAACAAAAACAAAACCACACAAAAAACAACAGAACACCCAACCAACCAAGCAAATAAAAAAGACCTCACTATCTTTATCTTCTTTCTACTATTTTCCATTTATTTACACTGCAGTGATCCCACCTTTGAGGCAAAGACCCTGGCATCAGGTGCTGTTAAGGGGCTCCAGAATAGTAGAGGGAGGAGTCTCAAAGTAAAACTAGAAATCAGCAAGAGCAGCAAGCTTAGCCCATACTGGAAATATAAGAGTTGTGGTCTACCTGATGGATCTTTCAAAGCCATATTATTTAGGAAAAAAACTAACTTGCTTCCTAGAAAGTTCCAAAATGCTAGTATTTTTCTACTTGGGAAGTAGAAATTCTTATGAGCAAATTGAAATAATGATTAACATAGTATTTTCTATCCTTTCTGTCAGATTTGAACTTTCTTTCTTTCATTTCCAATTTCCTATCTTTATTCTTTTTATTTCCTTTTTTTTTTTCCTCTTTTTTTTTTCCTCTTTAATTGGCATTTATCTCTTGTCATGCTTGGAGTTCAATTTCTTCTTTTCAGCTTTGGACAACAATATTACAATTGGTAGTCATCGCTGAACCTCTCCAAATACATCACATAGCTGAAATGCAGCTTCAAAATGCTCCAAGAAATCAGAGTGCTCTCTTTTTCAGATGAATATCAGAAGCATATAAGCTGTGCATCAACTAGGGTCAGACAAGAACATCAGACCAGTCTTGGGCTTGGAACAGATACCCTGCAGGTGTTTTGATGAGGCTTTTGAGAATTTGTTTTATAGATTAGGCACTGGGTATTTCATTGTTTTACTTATTACTAATGAAATGCATTTATTATTTTCTTTTCTTATATTATTACAAACTATGTTGTATTAGTAGAATGTATATAGCCAAGTCTAGAGGTGATGCATTTGTCTTTTTTTACAACAACACTATTTATATAAAATCAGCTTAAGTATGAGGGTTTAAAAATACATATACTTTTATAGAAGTAAGTAACCATGAGTTTCCATAGCTTTATGATCACTTCTTTATGTATTTACTCAGAGGTTGGCAAAATAAAATACAGGAAAACAAATGTAGAAGTCTTTGATGGGTTAAAGACAACCATCTTATTGTGTATGTATCTTGATAACACTGCATATTTCTCTCCAGGATTTCAAAAATATAAAACCTGGCATTATGAATGGTAAAGTTTACCCAGAAACACACAGTTCTAGAAAACATTTCATAAGCAGTCTAAACATGAGTGTTAGACACAGCTGTGAGACAGAGAGTTCAAAACTAACAGAGTTCTTCAGCAGCTAAGATATCTACCTCCTGCACCACACTACATGAAGACCTAAAAAAACCCAAATAAACCCCAAACAAATTTCTCCTCCCTGCTGCCTCTCCACCCACCCCCCACCCCCTGCAAACCAACAAACTTCTTCCAAGAAAGTTTATTCAGAATATTCCCACGATGTCAGTGGGCAAACAAGTTTTTACTTAAAAAAAAACCCTCCACCACCCTCCACATCTTTCTTAGTTTGGATTTCTGGGGCAGATGTGCTATAGAATTAAAAGCAAAGTATTATATTTCATCATTATTTCAAAAATGTGCAAAAGCCAGCAGCACAGCAATACATGAGTCGAAATGTTTATTCTCACTAGGTTTTTTCATGAACACTAATAATTTAAGTATTCTGCACCACCCTTGGGATCTTTTAAAACCAATAAAAATATGTTATCCCAACACAAGAGCTAAATGACAGCCAATTACTTTTAACAACAAAACTGCTAATGTTCTTAAATAAATGATTAGTCAAAAACACTAGGTTATTTTATGACACTCTGCAAAAAAAAAATGCTATTTTTTTCCATTTCAGATCAATCATTCCTGCTATTGGTGTCAAATCAGTGCAGTTTTAAAGCTATACATGTTTGCTTATAAAAGCTCTAGATACCATAAGAGGTAAATTCCCTTCTTATCTCTTTTCATTCATAATCTAAAAGTATGACTGGTTCAAATGTATTAAATATAATTTCCTCTCCTTCCACATCCCCTCACCCCAAACAAGTGGAATCTCAACTATTAATCTAATCATCTTCAGTCATATGACAAAAGGATGCAACAACATATTTTGCTGAGGAGTTCCAGAACAACAGCAATATTTCTATCACCAGTATCTATCTTCAAAAGACAAGGGAGAAACAGGGACCGTTCCAAGTCAAACTTGGACCAGGACTAGAAATGAAAGAGAGGACATGTCAGGAAAAAAAAACCCACAATGGCATATGTTTAATTCTCCACTGACCCATAAATTCTAATTTTTTAATTTTATAGATTCAGGAAATAGCAATAAAAACAGCTAATCTACTAATAAAGAACACCAAATTTGGCGGAAGATAACTTCTTTCTCTTCCCTTTTATTGTAACATATCCACAACTCATTTAATGTTTTGTTTGGGTGTTTAACCGGGGGTGACGTTTTGTTCTGTTATTTTTCTAGTAAGGGGCAATAGGTTGTTTGTACGAGATTTTGGTTTTTACTTTGATCTTTTACAAATATCTTGTATAAAACTAAATATCTACACTATAACTTGTTAAATATTTTTTTCTTCTCGATTCATTTGATCCTAAAGTCACCAATTTCTTGTGAACAGCATAAAGTACCAAAGAGCCATAAACTCAGAGCCCTGATAATCTGAAAGATTGTATATTATCAGCATCTGTAAATCCAGGTGACTGCTTTAATATTCTACACTGTTTATAGTGTGAAAGTAAAAATTTCTCATTCAGGTCTGAAACCACCACCTTTTATTGTCAACTCTGGGAATGCCTCTGAGCAGGTCAGGTTTCTTAAAAAATAGATTAATTTCAACTCAGTGGTTCTCAATATTTCAATGTCAGTTTTGAAGTCTGTTTAAGGTATCATTTTCTCTCTATGAAATTAAATCTAATTAGTCTTTATCAAGAAACATTTCATTTCTCTCTATATGTATATATCTACTATATTTGTCCAATCACCCTTTAGAAATAGCAGGAGGCATGTAATTCATGCAGCCCATCACTTATGGGGGAAGACTGCCTTAAGTTTAATGGCTTATGGACAGGACAAGGAGTAGCAATTAAATTCATACAGAGGGGCTCAGAGGAAAAGATCATGGAGGAGAGTTGCAGAAGCCCTCTTGTTAGAGGGTCAAAATGAGCCAAGACACAGACTTCTTCTTTATCACAGCAAGATATAGGGCCCTGGTTTATTTCTCTTTAAAGCTCAGCCATCCTGACTCCCACCATTCGCTGACTCTGGCTGCAGCAACCTCCTAAACACAAATCAAAACTGTGCAACAACCACACTGATTGCCAAAATGAACTCAGGATTAAATGCAATTTAAAAAGCATTTCAATTTAGGGAACCTTTGACTCCGAGGAGGCACCTAAAGTTCCAAATGAGCTGGCAATTTTTAGGAATATCTTTTTGACTGGTTGTGGTCTTGACATGACTTGATACATTGTGGGCAAGAACACCTTCATTAAATTTGTTTAGAATCCCATCCAACCTGGCCTTGAATACTTCCAGGGATGGTGTATCCACAGCTTCTCAGGGCAATTGTTCAGTGTCTCACCACACTCGACTTTTTTCCTTTCTAAACCTACTGTCTTTCATTTTAAAGTCCTTTGTTCTATTGCTATAGTTTATTTTTAAAATATCTCTCTCCACCTTTCTTTTAAACCCCCTTAAGGTACCAGAAGACTGCTTTAAGTTTTGCCCAGTCAGATGAGTTCTTACTCATAAATGTATCCTTAACAAATTATTTCCATTTATTTTGTTATGGTAACTTCTGAAAAGTACTCAATGTACCCAAAATGAAAGCAGTTATAATATTGTTTCTCTCATCATTGTGTAATCCAGTGGGAAAAGGAGTGGGAAGAAGCAGCACCTCTGATTTATATACTCTGCATTTTTTGCTCCGGCAAAACTTTTTGTGGAAGTTATGGCACAGGAATATGTCTCCCTTGAGCTTTTATACCTGCAAGCAGTACATAAACAAATGCACTTTCCACTGGATGTCCAGCACTCTTTAATCCAAAGACAGGGCCTCTAGGGTACCTTTCCCAGAACACGGAAGATACTCTCAAAATTAAATGCTGGCTGTATACAGACCAGGATCTAGATGGTGTGATCTCATTTCTGGTGGTACTGCCACCTGTTATCATCATTTCTCATCAGAACTTGCACACTGCATACTCAGAAATACATGTTGGCATGTTTAAATGAGGTTGGTTTTCTGTCTACATATTTGGTAGAAGATCATCCTGTTTTGTCATCATTATGTCATACCTTCTTCATGTTTGGGGGTTCCTGAGGGGTTTCTTTGATTTCTCAGCATTTATATGTGCAATGAGAATGTTTGAGCATAATTTCTTATGTCTTTCTGTCCATTTAGAAAACACTCAGCCTGATTGAAGCTGCGCTTCTTTCTCCTCACCCAGGGAAGACCTGCCCATGCTGTGTCATTGCTCAAGCAAAAACTCCTACTGAGCATGCAGAAATCCATCATGCAATGGAAACCACACAAATATCAGATCATCCTGCTCAGAGTCCATTGATTTACAACCAGACCTCTAACACTGAGGTAAAGCTGAATGTGTGGAGTGACACCTATGCTGGGTATGTGGGGACCAGAACCAGAGGATTTCCTCAGACACGTTCCTCCTTGCCCAAGGTAAAAGTGAGTTTTTGCCATGCAGTGGAAAACTCAGGTTCTTCCTCTAAATCTGTATTTTATTGAGACTGTCATCATGTGTAAGGAGGCTAAAATAATTCCTAGGGTAAAATATATAAGCATTTTGGCTGTAAATCAGACAGTACTTAGTCTATAGAAATAAAATTGGAAACATGAACTCCAGTTGATCAGAAAACAGACAAATGAATCTAGCATAACTTGAGAATTCATGTTGACTGAGTAAATCTTCTGACTAGGAAGCAGCATGGTTTGCTTTTCTTTTTGGTGGGATATTGAGACTGGAGGACTGACTTGGAATATTTTTTAATTATATAAGATATGAAATCACAAGTCAGCAGCAAATACAAATCTCTACTTTCCCATTTGCATCTCTGAAAATGCCTTTTTTCCTTTTCTGCTCTGTGATGTAAGATTATTTAAATAATCAGACTCTTCTGGACAAAAATGTGAGCTACAGTACCAATCAATATCCTTACGCTTTAAATAGCACAGGTTAAGGGACTATGACATTTCCTATACATTGTGCCTCTTCTTTTAAAGCATACTTTCATTATAGTCAAAGTACACTGTCCTGATACCATTCTTTTCTGTCATCTGTATATTACAAGTTTTCCACTCTATCATCATGTTAAATGGTTTTTGGAAGAGGTTATATAAAAGATAATGCAAGTATCATTTTTTTTTTCTCAGTGTGGGTTTTAAAGCAATCAGTTTTGCAATAAACAAGAGACTCTCTTGATAGGAACTGTTAGTATTTGTCAGGCATATTTCCCTAAAAAGAGTTGACTTGATATTAATAGCAATCTGTCGTTCTCCCTATCAATCAGGAGTTGCAATCAGCCACAAACACAGCCTCTACTTCTCCTTCAATCAGGGAAACAGTGCAGAAACTCAACTGCAAGTATTTAATAAATGCATAAAGGGAAAAATCAATCAGAAACTGTCAGGGCCACACCATGATACCTTTATTTAAACTAGAATTTTTCTTTCTCTGTGAGCAGTTTTATCATTTATCAGGTTTGTCAAGCATTAGCACAAGCTGTCTGGATGAGTAACCATCCCTGAAAGTATTTAAAAAATGTGTGGATGTGGCACTGAGGGACATGATTTAGTGGTGGTCTTGGCAGTGCTGGGTTAATGGTTGAACTCCATGATCTTAAAGATTTCTTCCAAGCAAAATAATTCTATGATTTTCTGTAGGGCTTCATATGAGGGAATGAAAATTTAATCTGGGGCATTCATATCTAGGGCTGAGTGTTTTGGGAAGTTTTAAGTTCACAGTTATTAAGAAAAAGAGAATCAGTGTTGAAACAGTTATTTACCACTTAGCACTAATGAAAATGTATCTCTTTTTTCCAAGTGCTTTCTGGGAACAGAAAAGTAGGTTACCTGTCGGCACTTCCCAAACAAACTCTGCAGCAAAGCACCAGAGCAGACTCCCCATTTCCCAGGATTGAGGTATCATTAAAAAAACACCATGAATTTTAAACCAGGGAGCTTGGGTTTTTTGAAGAGCTTAAGACATTAGCAAAACAGATTGTTTCTCCCAATGGCATGTTTAAAAAAGCAAGGCACTTTCAACAGAATAGAACAGAATTTCACTTATGGGTGTGTTTATAATGCCAAATACAAGCTTCTGAAACACCTTGCAGATTATCCTTCATTATCAAGGAGAGACTTTATTAGGTACTACTAAGGCTCCAGTCTCAGGACCATATGCTTTGATTCCCTTATGGGAAATTTCATTCACAGACTGATAATCCTATTAAATATTTGTCAGTTTTTTTACAATCATAGAATTTTTTAGGTTGAAAAGGATCCTTAAGACCACAGAGTCCAACAGGTAATCCGGAAATGCCAAGTGCACCACATTAACCACATCCCTAAGTTTCACATCCACACATCTTTTAATACCTCTAGGGATGGTGACTCAATCTCTTCTCTCGATAGCCTGTTTCAAAGTTTGAAAACCCTTTAGGGTTATTAGAAATCAATTATTTGGGGCTTTAGAAACAATAACCCTTAGGGGGTAAGGATTTTATTTTTATATTTTTGCCAGGAAGATTGTCTTAAATTGTGGTAATAAATTCATAATTGATACATCACATCCAAGAATCAGGAGAAATATTTGTTTAATTTGTTTAATTTGTTTAATTTGTCTGAAATATGATGCAGTAACTATAACCTTGACTTAAAGTCCTTAGAGATCCTTGAGTATCTTTCTATTGGTCTAATTTAGAAAGACCATATTAATACTGATTTCATTGCAAAATTCTTGTAACAATCAGAAATATGTACATATTCCTTAAAAGAAAGAAAAGTCATTTAAAGTCAGCATTTTAAACCAGAAAATTTTTAGATTGAATTCTTGAAAAATTCAAGGTAGAAATATTACTTTTAAGATATGGCTGCCTGCAGCACAATTTTATACTCCAACTGTTGTCTGGTGAATTCACTCTCCTGCAAAAAGGCATCTAATAAAGGTCTAAAACATCTAAGCTGAAGTATTATACCTCTGGTGATATCAGAGGATGTTATTCTTGGGCTAATTCATTTTGTGACATCAAAACAGGAAAGTAGTTTAGTGTTCAGAGTAAAAGAGATGCTCTTTGGTAACCTTGGAAGCAAGAGTAGAAGGAATTCCAAACTCTGAAACTGTTACCAATTGAGTTTGGGTAAACCATAGAACACTAGTTCTCCAGAGGAGAAGTGAAAGATGAGTTACAAATGTTACGTATGTATATGTATATGTATATGTATATGTATATGTATATGTATATGTATATGTATATGTATATGTATATGTGTATGTGTATGTGTATGTGTATGTGTATGT
>VZUI01043955.1:0-67073 GCA_013401135.1 Cettia cetti
GGCGGCGGGGCGGGAGGGGCGGCCTCCTGCGCGTCCCCGGCGGGCGCAGCGCTCACCTCCGGGCCGGCTGAATGTCACGGGCGAGCCGCCCGCGGTGCCTCGGGCTCGGGGGCAGCCGGGCACGGCGGGCCCGGCGCCGGCTCTGCGGTGGTGTGTGCGTCCTGTCGTTCGGCCTTCGGCGAGACGCGCCTGCAGGTGCCTTGGGAACAGCTGCTGCGAGCCCCGGTCGCAGAGGTCTTGTAGCGTGAGGTTTCGTATCTCGAGGGTTTTAATCCTCGAAAAGGGGAAGAAGCAAGAGCACCCAGTGTGTGTTCAAAGACAACAGTTTTTAAAAAAATAGTAACGGTGGAAAAGAATGATAACGGTGGCATTTGTACTTTAGCAGGGATCTGTTGAGATTTATACCGAGGGGATGTGCTGTACGTTGTGGTGATTTCACTTTAATGACACTGAGACTCTGCTTTCGTCACCCAGAGCCTGCTGTTCACTTCGCGTTCTGTCAAATGTACTTTGGCACACAATGAAACGTAGGCAACCTCAGCCTTTAACTTTGAGCTGGAGGAGGTCGAGCTGTTTATCTTCTGTTTAAGAAAGCAAAACTGCATGGGAACTTTATGCGGTAGCAGAGCGTTAGTGTCCAGGCCAGACATCAAATTAAGGTAAGGACTGTTGATCTGGTACTCCAGTTGGTATGTTGTGTAAAGATGTAAAGCACTTTTCAGGGGAATTGGTGCGTTTTTCAGGGTTAGAACTTCATGTCTATAGCAAGTTTGTTTTTGATGTCTGGGAGCTTTGAGCCTTGATTTGGTGCAGAATAGAATTTTTTGTTACGAAGGTGTTAAAAGTTAAATGAAGTTGAATCTGAGTTCTTATTTTGGTGCATTTTTATAATTGAGAGTCCCTTCATATATTTACTGAGGCTTTACTAAATTTTGCTCTTCCAGAGAAATATACAAAACTCTTGGGTTTGCCTGAGGTAGTAAATATTTACATTGTTTGCTGGTAATGAATGAAATTGGCAAGACTTTTTTTCTCATGTATGCAATGATCACATACCTCTAAATTCTATGGGCCCATTTTGAATTACACGCCTCCAAGCTGAAGAGGTGATGGTCAAACAAAGAGGACATGAGTAACAACCAGCCACCTAAATGCCAACCAAGGATCTGTGTCGACATACAGCTTAGATTAGAAAAGCTGGTTGTGAAGTTGAGGTTTAATTTCTGCTCATGGATAGTATTTTTCATTATAAAACTAAGAATGTTTGGGTTCCAAAAACTGCCCAGTATTGTCTTTTAACTGTAAAGCTGTTGAAACTGTAGAAATAGTCTCAATTAACATAATGATCTCATTTAATGTATTGTTATACTAATGAGTAATCCTATTTAATGGAACTGTTCGTGCAAAAGCTCTTTGGAGTAAAATCCATTACTTTTGGACCTGATCATCCTTTAAGAGGGATTGGTTATTTGGAATAAACCAGTTAGTAGGAATTGTTGACACAGGCTCTTCAGATAAAAGCCATCATGCCATCAATCTGGAGATGAACATTGCTTGCCTGGAATCTTTAGAAAGTGTGGATCTCTCAAAGCGGAGAAGAGATGAAGGAATATAAGATTACCGAAAGTCATGTGATAAAATATATCAACAGTGGTTGTGGTGTTCTCTTTTAGCCACTATTCACTGTAAACAGCAGCACCATCTTCTTAATTAGAAGCTTTCAGGCAGGGTTAAGTCCCATGCCAACAGGGATGCTAAGGAGATCAAAATACTAATGGTGCTTTTGATAATTAGGTTGAAAATCCTGTATTGTGTTTCAGTTGGAGCAATAAAAACAGATTATATAAATCTCTGGATACCTGCACACATGTATGGTACAGTAAAATCCCAACAGCATTAAATGGTAATCCCAAGGTTGAAGTTTGGCTAATCAGGAAAGGTCTTTGCATTTCTTCATAGCTCTTGGAAACACACCCCAGCTCACTCTTAAACTGCTACCAAGTAGGTGCATTTTAGAAGACATTCTGAGAAGATTGTTTCCTCCTTAATCAAAAGTAGCTGGGTTTGGAGAGATCTGGACTTTGCTCAGTAGTCATTCTCTGTTCTAAAAGGAGGATTCAGCTGCAGCAGTTCTGCTGACAATATCCTGTAGCAATTGAAGAAAGTCTCCTCAGGGTGGGAGTTTTTGCTTATCCCTGGTCACATGGGGAGCTGGTGTTGCAAATTCTTGCTAAAATGCCAGTTTCACTGCAGGTTGCTGGGTTTTTCGTGAGCACTTAGTCTGTGCTGAGTGGAGGTCCTGCTCTGCAGAGTGCATTTTAATGGCCTTTATTGGAGAAGTGCTGGCAATGCTGGCAATGTCCTCACTGCAAGGAGGCCTGGCTTCTTAGCCAGAGGAAATGGGTGATAAGGATTTACTTTGATGAGGTGGCTGAACAACTTATGCATCAGGAATAACCCTTAAATTGCAAATAATTTCTGCAATTATTCCCTGAAGCCTAAGAAATTCTGTGCTTTTAGGCTAATCAGCCCAGATGGCTTGTGACACACACAGCACAAGGGAAGCATCCAGGGAGAACTGAATGTCCCAGCTTTTCTTGACTCAATAATAATGTCTACTTTAAGCTGGAGATTCAAAAATCTCTTCTAGATAGATGCAGAGTTTATCACTGCAATGTGGATTTGGATGATGATTTGAGTCACACTCTTTTTATAAGTTGTTTTAAGGATTTCTTTTACTTAAATGCTATTACTTTCTAATCTTAGATGTTAAAATTATGATATAGCCAGGTTGATAGGTATTTTTGATGAGTGGAGAGATGCTGTGGCTTTTGAGTAACCTTCACCTCAGTAAGGCAAACTTGCATAGGTGGAAACTTGGCAAGGCTCAGGCTGCTGCTGTCAGTAGCAGGAGACTTGAGGGGAGGAGCACAATCTGTCAACCTGCATAGCCTTGTCCATCAGTAAACAGAGTTAAAAACAGAAACAAAATCTTTTATGTGTAAATCTTTTAAATATGAAAGCCTTCTGAAATGGTAATTTGGATTAGTAGCAAACTACATTGAGATCCTGATGAAGCAAAACACACAATATGTATCACCTTCCTGTAAATTTGAATAAAATACAACATAGATGACTAACTCTGAAACTGATCCTGTGACAAACTGTCACTTGTAACTGAAGTTACGTCTCAGTTTCTTGGAGAATCAATTTTTTTTTTCCTTTTTTTCCTTCAGTTGCAAACCTCTGAGGACAAAACAAATATCTGTGTCTTCCACATTGTAGGAAACTGACCTTGAGAAGTACATTCCAATATAGCTGCTGGTGTATCAGAAGGCTGGTAGGAAAACACAAAACACACATTAAAATACTCTTGTCAAAAACAGCTTGGTATTTGTTATGCTGTGGCAAACTTGCAAGGTTGGTACTCAGACATTTTCAGGGACTCTGGTTTTGAAGCTGGGAACTGATTTATGTCAGTGGAATTGTAGACAGAAGCTGTATTGAATCCAGCACTAATGAAATGAAACCCAGTAGCAAGAAAGTGGTACTTTGAAGATGTGGTTTACAAAAAAGCAAGTTTCAGCTGAAAGCTGTAATACACTGGTGTGTGGCTGCAGTATTTTTCATCAAGGGTGGATGTTAAAGAGAAGTCCAAGTTCAGATAATACAGTATCTTCATGAAAGCACATAGATGTGAAACAAACTGGTGTGTTTGGTAGCAAGGAGAGCAGGTATTGCTAGCCTCTTCTGGCAATGTTGGGAGTTCAGAAGTAGTTTTTTAGTAGTTTTCCTTGGGAGTCTGTGCAAGACAATGAAATAACCTTGAAAGAATTGTTATTGGGTTATCTGGAACTCCTTGCTTAAGGCAGTCAAGGATGCAAAAAGTTCGGGGGCTCAAGGATAGGTTACACAAAATAGTGGACAAGATCTGTGGAGGGTTCCTAAACAAACCACATCAAATTTAAGAAATTCTATGGATTGAGAACAGTTGACAGTTGAGGAAGTCACATTCTGTGTTTGCCTTGATCATCCCTTCCCTGGTGCATTTTTATTTTAAGGGCACCCACTGAAGTTAATGGGATTTTTGAATTTGTCACCAATAAAATAAAATTGACTGGCAGAACTATATGGAGAATTGAACTGGGCATTGAAGTGCCATGATCCACACAAAGTGAAATACCACAATTTATATATTATTTCCAGCTTATTCTGGATTCACTTTCTGTCTTGCATGATAGCAGTGTTAAGGATTTTCTTTGTCAGTCCTTTTTCTAGTATTTTTTGTTTAATCCAGCAGTGGCTGACTTAACAGTATGATTTTTTTTTAGATATGTAGCAATGTGCTGACATGTTCTTGTTTCAAGATCATGATCTTCTGTGAAAAACTGAACTGTGCTGAAACAGCATTGGCAATATGTAGAAAAGAAAATATCAGAACTATTTTTTCTATCTTCTCTCTGCTTCATCATGTCTAATCTTGCTCAGTTATCACGTGTGAACCTCTTCATGCTTATTGAAGATAGCCCAGTACCAGTGAGTCTATGAATTACATGCAGTCTCTTCCAATTATCTCTGCTTGCCATTCAGCCTAACCTATAACTAGAATTCTTATTCGGGCAGCAGAAGAAAGAAAGAAAGAGTGTATGTGGCTGGAGGGGGAAAAAAAAAGCAACTTACTGGTTGAAAGCACAGCTTCACTGAAGATTTAAACCCATGGAAAGTCTTAATGTTGAGATACCCACATAAATAAACTGTTCAGCAGCCATTCAGACAGGAAGTATTGTTTATGCTATTAGTCATTATTTAATCATTACAAAATATATATTGAAAAATATGTTAGTACCAGTGTGAGAGGCTTCTAGCTCAAGACAGCTCAGTGTTTTTACATGGAGAACATGCTTTAGTTGAATAAACAAACCAGAGGAGTAGGATGGGCAACATGGCAGTCTAAAAAGGGATATTTCCAGTCATAGTTAGTTGTATACCAGGTTTCACTTGGCTTTCAGCCTGCCTGTTCTTATCAGCAAGAAAATCCTGCTCCAGCTAGCATGTATTACTGTACAAGAAATAAAAAAACAGTAACTGGTAACCAAGTCTTTGAGTTTGTTGCTGAGTCAGTGGTGAAGTAAATATTTCCTGGAGTCAGAGATGAGAGTAGTGTGTTTGAATCACTTGGTGACAGTGGATAGTGCTGAAGAAAAAAGGGTTATTCCTCTGTTTTTAAGTGAAATACTTGCTAGAGAACAGCAGGTTATTCCTACTAGTTTGCAGTTTTGTTCTGTCAGAAGCAGGACATTGCTTTTGAGGCAGATGCAATCTTTCTGGATTTGTTCTTACAAGACAGATTAAATTACCCATGTGAAATGCTGTTGCTGAAGGACTAATACCATCAGCAGAAGCAGGGGCCTGTTTCTGCTGTCAGTTGCTTTGGTGCTGACATAATCACAAAATGTTTTAAGGAGAGATCAGGGTCTGACATTTGACTGGTAGAAAGCTTTAATTCTAGACTGCAACTGATGTTTGGGATTTTTCAGTCAGTCTTGGCCACAGCATAAAATTTCAATTGCCTTTATGAAGTATACAGTGATGCCACCTTTAAAACTCTTCTGCAAGGCAGGTTACCTGCTGATTCCCTTCTGCCTTATTCATCAGAATGCCAAAAATTTACCTGTTTGAGAAACCTTGGATAAAAGACTCTGATGGGAAAGAGGAGAATCTTTCCAAAATCTAGGTACTTGCACACAAGCATAATTATGGCTTATCTTCCAGGATAGAAATCTTGCTAAGTGCAAGGAAGAATTGAGACAGCACAGGGACCTAGATATAAATGTGCTTTATAGTCACAGTATGTTTGTTTGGGGTTGTTTTTGGAAGGGCTTGGGAGATGGTGCTGGTGAATGATTAACAGGTTTTGGTTCTTTGTAGCTGTGTGACTTTGTCTTTAGGTTGCAGGGCATTGGATTTGTAAGACAGGCAGTGTCTGTCCTTACTTCAGTTCTTTCCCTTTCTTTTTGTTGTCCCTGCAAATTTGGTGACAATTTAAAGTATCATCAAAGAGAGAAACAAGTAAAGGCTCTTTGTTTCTCCAGCAAAGATGTTGAAAACATCTGCATCTTTTGCTATTTAAGAGCTAGTAAGCAACCCTAGTGCAGAAGCTTGACTTGCTCACTGAGCTTGACTCTCTTGCTTTGGTTCAGTTCACTGGTTCAGTTCAGGAGGTGGTTCCTTGCATAACACGAGTGAAGTAATCCACATCATTCAACTCCTCCTAGCAGAGGTGTTTCTGCACTGGAGCCAGATGTATTGGTCATGATTATGTTAATTGTTTCTGATACATGGCAATGTATCCCTTCCACCTCTTGCAGTGTCCTTGGGGTCAGCACACCTAATGTAGTGCTTTTCTCATCTGGGCCCAGCGTTCTTTGGATGCCAGTGAAAGGCACTGTGCTCTGGGTCTTGTGTTTTGGAGTTGCTCATGCAAGGGCTGCCTGGTGTTTGTATCTGCAGGTACAGGCTTGACATTGCTCCTCCGGATTTAACAGGATCTGCTGAGGAAAGGAATTGATGACTTCTTCCAAGAGAATGCATCAGATGAATAGCAGGTTCAGAGAGGAGTCATGCATCTCCAGTGCTTTGTTCCAATTTCTGGCTGACCTCTGTCCCTGACAGCAGTTAGGCTGTCAGCACTAATGCAGGAAAGAGTAACTATCATTGTACTTCACGTCTCATTTATGAACAAACCATAATAACCTGCATTAACACTTAAAAGGAACTTGAAATTGCACTGTCAAGTCTTTCTTCTTGTTCACAGACCCTGATCTTCTCTTTTACTGGGAGTAATTTGTCTGTACCCTCAGTTATCTTTTTCCATTTTCTTTTCTTTGTGCTGAAGCTGCTCCTTGCTGCAGCTGGCTAAATATCTGGACCCTGACTGCCTTCCACCTTGTTAGTTGTGTAGGAATGCCAAAGATCAGTGCAACTTTACTTCTTTGAGAAACAGGTTTCTAGCAAAAGTTTTTCTTGTAGTAAAAATTTGCATGAATTTTTTTCAGTAAAATCTAAAGGGGCTTTTGATAGCTCATACCTTGTTTTGTTTTAATCTTTTGGTTAGGTTTGATGTAAAAATTTTGAGTTTAAAATGCATAGTTTCTGTTTTACTAATAGGAAAAGCACAAGTGGGCAACAATTACAAAGTATTCTTGTCTGGGCAAAGAACACTTAGCCCTTTTTTGCTTCCTTGAGGTGCATGATGCTCCGTGTAAACAGCATTAATGGCCGAGTGAATTGACAGTGTGGCCCTGAGGGATGCAAAGGGAGTTATTGTGGTAGCTTTCTTCTGCAAAATAGAGCTGCAATTCCCTATTTCTTTTCCCCCAGTAAGTGCTTATGTCCTCTTGCCTTATCAAACATTAAGAATTCTGATGAATAGCAAGAATGCTTTTAGAGATGGCAAGGGATGTCACATTTTCTGCTGTATTGACTAAAGATATTGCTCAGTGTTGGAAGTACTGAAACTCCAATCTCTTCATGATGTATTTCTTTCTCCCTTCTCCATTTATTCATTATCATGGTCTGCTTGTGTTCTTTGACCTAGTGTATTTTGACAGTAAATTGAGCACAAGAGCAGCTTGGATAACTGATTTTTTGGTGTTTGATAGAGCAACCCTTCGAAGTGGGTAGAACCTCGTTAGTGTGAAGGAGGAAAACCAGAAAATGATGTGTCTCTAAGCTGTCTTGAGATCTGAAAACAGAATCTTGCCACTTGGAACACAGAAAAGCAAGGTGGTTTCAGAGAAATAGAATAATAAGCCCTCCCTGTCTTGGAATTTCTTGCTGTATTTCCTGACTGTGGTACCTTCAGAAGGCAGAGTGTTGGGGAAGCTGGTGTTAATCACTGCAGTTTGGACATAGGAAGGGAGAGGGGCTAAAATCCATGGATGCCTTTGTAAAGCATTGGGAATTGATTCAAGAACAGGTGTTTTGGAGAAATGGAAGACAGGAGAAGGAAGGCAGGCTTGGAGGATTTTACTGCAAACCTGATAAATCTTACTGGATCTTGGAGTGAAGGTGGCACTTTTGACTGAACAGAAACCACTCTGAGCAGAGTAAACAACAGAAAAAGTTGTAAATACTCAAAGATGCTTCAGTCTTGAAGCCATCAGAATTTCTAGTTGCATTCTGATTTATTTTAATTCATACAGCATGCACAATTTGCTCAGGATTCATGATCTTGAATTCCCCAGGGCTTGTCATGCTCAGCGCAGGGGTTTGCCGGCTGGATCTCTTGCCAGTTTCTTCCATTCTATTAAGCTCCCATGGTCCTCTTAAAGCTGAAAATTGTCTTGCAGTCATGCTGCTGATCTTGCAATGTTCTTAAGCAAGTGCTAAGGAAGCCTTTTGCTGCAGAGATTCCCCAGATTTTTCCCTGATGACATTCAATACCTCCCAACATTGATGGAAATAAGATATTTTCACATAACTGATCTAATGATCTGTTTTTAATAACCCAGAGGTATAAGAGGTGTTTTTATAAGCTGTGCACAGGACAGAGTTGAAGTACACGTGCACCTCAATTTCTGTGAACGAAACACAGATCTGAAAGTGCTGGCATGGCAGTAGATCTGCAGAGGGGAATTTCTCTGTCACCAGTCTGTCAGATGTGTGTCATCTGTCAGCTGGGTATTCCACACTGCTGTGACAATAGCGGGGGAATTCAGTCCCATTCAGGAATCTGGAACGGGAAAATGCTGTTATCTTCCTGGTGGCAGGGATTATAGGGTTTGCAGTATTTTATTAAGGTGCTTAAGCTTTCAAACATGTGCAGCTGTCTTCTTCAGAGTCTCAGATTCAAAGCTGGGCTTTGCTGAGAAGCTAATGTGTAGGAAACCGCCTTCCTGGTGAGGCTGAAACAAGCTGTGAGTGAAATTAGAGTCAATGTTGCGCCTTGGAGTTGAAACTAACAGTGCAGGATTTTATTGAGGTGTAAATAATCCTGTAGAGGAAGTACCAAGGAGGGCGAGAATGAATATCCTTTTGCTTATCACCAGGATCTTGAATATCCTTGAAGATAAGGATGTAGCAGCTTTTCAGTTAATTCAGATTATACTTCAGAGAGGGTCTGTGGATTTTAACTCCTTTTCCCTGGATCATTATGTAAGGCTAGGCTCTTTATAATTAGCTTAATTCCCGATTAGGCTTGTGTGCACTAGATAATGTATTTCCCAAGGCAAAGAATATAAAACTTGTTTGCCCAAATGTCAGCTTTTAAAAAATCCATAAATTGCTTTAGTCTAAAAATACTTCGAATTTCTTTATAGTACAGCAGGCTACAATTTAAATTGTATTGAACTTGAATCTGCTGGGATGCAGAAATGATATTCTGGTAGATACAGTGCTGCTCGATAAGGGAGTTTCATTGTTAGGCTGGTGTAATCTTTCCCAGTAAGCATATGTAAGGAAGTGTTAAGGAAGTTTTAGAGAACTTAATATGAAAATTCCCCATTTTCTGGGACACATCTGCCAGATGTAATGCTGTTAAGTTTTAGTGGGTTTTTTGATGATGTGGTGTTTCAGTGAAACCTGGACTTGAGAAGGTGGCACAGTAATTACAGTTACATAGCTAATAAAATACAGAAAAGTGATGTTTGTATTTTAATTTAATTATCTGAAGTGTTGTAGGCTATCAATATGGTTTTCTTGAAGATAATATGTTGTCTTTGCCTAATCAAGGATAAATGAGCAAGAGCTCTTCCTAGAGAACTGAAAGGTCTCCTTTTCAAGTTTAATTTGCAGCACTTGGTGAAAGATTAAAGTAATCTAATTAAATGGCCTCATTTAAATTTTGCAGTCACCTAAGAGATGGTCGGCAGATGTGAAAAGGGAATTATCCATAAAGCATGCAAGTTAAATTACCAGCTTTCTAATTTAACTTTTTCAATTTGGAAGATTTCACAAGTCTTGCCTTTTCTTTAGAGTTAGGTTATCTTCTGAGGGATCTACAGTATGATGCTTGCTGGGAATGAATTCATCAGCATGTTAAAGGCCATTTCTTATTCATGAAGTTATTAAAAAAAAAGGTCTACTTTATTGTATGCATTTGACATAAAATGAAGATCTTTGATGTTGCTATTAAAACCTGATGATATTTTCCTGGGCAAGGTGTGCAGGTGCACTGTAGGCAAGAAGTCTGACATTAGACACTTCAATCCACATGCAGGCAGGAATCCTACACGGTGAATGAAGTGTTCTGCTGGTCCCAGGGGGAAATACTTGTGTCCTTTGCACACCTGGGTGAGGGCAGTGTCTCTGGTGTGTAAGAATTCACTGAGTCTTTGAAAAGTCAGGATTTGTGTATTTCAAAATGGAAATGCACACACCACTTGTAGAATGTAGATTGATGTTTTCACAAGTTAGGAGCCCCTAAATGCCCTGTCTGCAGAACCTTTCTCTTTCTGTCTTTGTAGTGCAGAACAGCTTCCAGAAGTACTGCTCTGGGGCATCCTATTCACTGACAAATCCTCAGGGTATTTCAGTTTGCATGAATTTAATGCCACTTCGATTTTATCTCTGATTTTATCTTCGATTGTATCACTAGGAAACTAATTGTTTCTTGGTGAGGTCTTGCAGCTTGGGGAGTGACTTTACCCATCGCTTTAGGGTAATGCTTGCTGTGGTTGCACAAGATTTTTTCTGTACTTTGAATAAGCAGAACTTCTAAATTTGCTTACTAATGCTGACCTTATTTCACTGTTGCACAGTACTTCAGGTCTTTTAAGTGAATAATATGATTTCCAAAATAGACTACAGTCTCCATACAAAGAGGAAGCAATGACTAGGAATGTGAATCTTGATTTGGGGATAGCCATAAGGTCTGGGAATAAAAAATGTTGTGGTGAGATGCATGATGAGTCATTATTTCTTATATTTTAGGCATCGGAGAAACCGAAAACAATCTCAAAAAATTAGCTTTTAGTCAGATTTTATGTTACAGTTTTTTCAGGTTTATGTTGGTCACCACAGGTTTTTGCTCTGTCATATTTGCGGCTTTGTAAAAAAATACTAAATCCCAAGTTTGTAACTTAATAATTGTAACACAGTTGAAAAGTTTAGTTTGTTGCTGGAAATGGGTAAAATGAAAAAAAAAACACCCAACAAAAAATTATCCAACCTCTTCTCAAGTTTATTTTATGGCTTACAAAAGGAAAACAGCAACAAAAAAGATGGTTTATGTAGAGAATGAAAGTTGGGGGAGGGAGCTGTGATCTGAAGAACATTGCTGCCAGATAACTGCTGGAACTCTGGAGTTGACAGAATGTGTCTGGGTTACTTTTTATTGGCATGGTGGAGTTAGGCACACAGATCTAGGAAGAATATAGCCACAATGTGTAGAAAACTGTGTTTAACGTGTGATTGATTCAGGTTTAATGTTGTTTTATTTTTTTTTTTCCTTAGATACAAGCACCCTTTAAGGACCAATGAACCCAATAGCTCATGGAAGAAAAAAATCAAAACAGGACATCCTTGGTTTCCAGGCTACCGAAATATGGAACGAAAACTTTAGGGAGTGTTTTACAACCTATGCCAAACGGGACGGCGGTGAGCTTAGCAGGGAGTAATGGTGGCAAAAATTTCAGCAAGCACAATGGCACTGTTGGAATGTCTTCCTTTGCTTTCAACTGGAAAAAATCAAATAAATATCAGCTTAACGATCAGAATGGGAGAGAGGCCAACACCAAACGCAACTGTAATGAAAAATTAATTGATTCGGAGAAGTATCCTCAATCTCCAGGAGCGTTGGGCAATGATGAGCTCAGGGTGGGTTTGAGCAGTACTGCTTCGGTTGCGTCAAAAGCAGCAAAGCAAACCAATATGTTTGTGTCTTCTACTGAGGAATTAAACCCAAAGTCTATACCTGGACTCTCTAGTTCAGCTAAATTCACCAAAGGTACCCTGTCAGGGAGGACATACTCTGGACTCAATGCTCCGAGATCAAATTTAAATGGATTTTATGGAAATCGGCCGGTGGTAGGTTTGCAGAGACCTAGAGCTAATTCCAGTGCCGCAAGGACAAGTTCAGGAGAAAGCCTGGCACAATCTACAGACAATAGCAAGGCTTTTTCCTGTGACAAAATGGTAAGATCACAAAGTTTTTCACATTCCATTCAGAATTCTTTCCTTCCCACTGCATCTCTAACCAGGTCACATTCCTTTAACAAAGCTGTGGATCTTACAAGGCCTTATCACAGTCAAAATCTCTCTGCCAGGACGTCTCAGAGGTCTACCCTGCTGTCAAGAAACGCGTGTCAGTTGGATGTACCCAATGGGAACGAACCAATGAAGTATGGATTTACCAGACCGTACTCAGTTGTGTCAGCTCCTTGTTCCAAGAAACCCCCACTGTCAAATGGATCTGGGTCAGCACCTTCCTATGGATACAGATTGAGTCGGCCCTCCCTGCTGAAGCCCGGCAGGCAGCGCTTTGCTGGGAATGCCGCTGTGGATGGCAGCAAAAGCGCGGCTCCGGACACGCGCGTCGCGGGGAGCGCCGAGATTTCAGCCAGCATCAATAGAGCTGTTGATAAAAACAGCATTCTAGAGAGCAGGGCTCAAAGAACAGAACCTGGAGAGGGCCTGCAGGAAAGCCTGGCAAAACATGGGGCAAAAGGGATGTGTATGAGCGATGATGGAGATGAAATATCTATATCTTCTTTGTCATCCTCTGAGAAAAACGATTTGAGTGAAGACTTCAGTGATGATTTCATAGATATAGAAGAGGCAAACAGAACTGTACAAATCCAGCAGAAGGAGAGCTGCCTTCAGGAATTAGAGCATGGGAGCAGAACATCCATCGAGTCGTTCACGTCTCTCAAGGAAGGTGGAGGATCTTGCTGTAATGCTGATGACTGGCTTGATATAAATGTGTCTGGTAAATACATGTTTTATGTTTTTTGTTTGAAATTTTAGATGCTAAATCAAAATCCTGTAATGGTAATTGAGTTACTTAATGTAAATGCCCATTGCTTATGAGTTGTTTCAGAATGGAAGTGCTTTATGTTGGCATATTTGTTTGTTTGTGCCTTTTCTGCATTATAGTTTTTTCCCAAGCATTACTTTGAAGAGCTCTTTGTGATAAAAATGAAGGTGACCTCCTTTAAACACATTTGTGGTGTGGTTGTGGGATTCCTCATATCCTTGCTTTGCCATTCATTTTCTGGGTTGATGATATTTTAAGAAAATTTCACCTCGTGCTCTCTCCACCTCTGTAGGCAGAGAACAGCTGTAGCTGCTTCTAAGTAGTGGAAATGAGTGTAGGATGTGTAATTGAATTACTTCAATTATAAACAGGATTGTTACTAGGTCTTTTTTGTTCTTTCTGATGCATATTAATTCTTTCAAAATTAGTTGACAGAAGAAGATGCTTTTGAAAGGCACATTTTCAAGTCTTTGATGGGCTGCTCTTGATAAAAACTTGTTTGTGAGATGTTGCAATTGAAAGACTAGATCCAAAGGATATATTTTTGGACCCACCTTCTAATATGTTAAAGAGATGCAGATTACTAGAAAGTAGCTTCCATGGTGGGTGAATTAGGGCAGTGCAAAAGGTTAGCAAAGATGTAGGTTGGAAGATTCCTTGGTTGTAGCTGCCAAACCAGCTTGAGTTTTCCCCCTTCTGGGATGAGGGAACAGTACTGGAGAAAGCTTTCAGGTACAGCTCTAGCAAAGGTAGCACACTAGTAATGGGCATTTTAATGTCTATTTTTTGAATATTGGATTGTTGTTGGAATGTTAACTGATGCTGTTTTTCTTAAGCAGTGGATGACAACAGCGAAAGCACAAAACACACTTCTGAGAATGTCATCTCTTCAGAGATGAACTACAGAGCTGGCTCCTCCTTTGAGCTTTCTCCATCTGACAGCTCTGATGGCACCTACATGTGGGATGAAGAAGGGCTGGAACCTATAGGAAGTGTCCATCCGTGTGGAAGTTACGACTCCTCAGAAATGAACAGCATAGTATGTATCTGTATGAATAACTTGCATTATTGTAGTGTGGTGAGTTTATTGCTTATTAAGGATAGTTTTTAAATCTTAGTGCTTTTTTTAAAAAAAAAAATATAGTTGTTTCTTCTTTCCTCCGTGGTTGATAGCTTTGTGAAACTTCTTGTTTAGGAACTCCTGTTTCTGGACAGGTGACCTTGATCAGGCTGTTTGCACACATTTTTTTCTTTGCTTATTCTAAAGTCAGGACAAAACAGGTCCTTCCTTATGCAATCTCTTAGCAGTGGTCACAAAGAATAAAGGATAGGTTCAATACCTCTTACTAATCTTTAAGCATAGGAGGGAAAAGGCAGAAAATAGCTATTGCCTCTGTGGCTTCTTGCACTTGTTGTTTCTGTTTGTGTGCTCATAGGGCCCTTGTGAGCTGAAGCAGATATTTGATTTCTCTCTTCATTCAATCACAGAGACCTGGCTGTAGCTCACTGTAGCAGGGCTCTTGGTACATCTCCAGGGATGTATGGGATACACAAATGCAGCACAACCCTTTTCCTTGCTGCCAACTCAAACTGATCTGCAAGAAGCATCATTAAATATGAGGAGAGTGGATGGAGAGTTGTTGCTGTGCTGTGATCCTCAGTCTGAGATCAGGGAGCTAACCTGGAATTTTACTGGGCCTGAAGAAAATTCTGTCTGTCTGTCCTGTTCATATTCCTTTATCTGCACAGACTTCTGATTGAATCAACTTGGATTTTTTTTTTTTTAACATGATGTTAACAATCAGAACATTTGACAAAACCAGTTTGGTTTAATCCATGTGTCATGGATTCATGTGTTTAAGGTGTGTTAGGTACTGTGTCACCATTGCCAATTTAGTAATGTAGATACCACTTTCAGACTTGGGCACAGTTCTGTAATTATATTCTTTGGGTGTAACTAAATATGAATTCCTGATATGTTTTCAGCTGCTTGTGATATTGTTTGCTCTCTGTCTTAAATTTTTAAGTTGGGATCTAGTGCTTGAAAGAGTTTAGCAGTGGTTATTTGCTTTTTGTAGTAATTGTGGCCAGCTTGGAAAAGCTGTTAGAGATTTTTGTAGTATGAGTTTTGTAGCTGTATTGGTGTTTTTAGGGAAAACCCAAATTTCATGGAGGCCCCTGCAAAAACAAACACCCTTGTCCCCAGACACATGCATGCACATGCCAGGAAAAGAAGGAAGTTTTTAGACTTTGTCCTTGGTAAGTTTTAAATCAGGTATTTTGATACATACTCTGAAATGTAACAAACACATAGAAGGCACTTCTTTACTGTGCTTTTGGGGTATATATATCATGGGTTTGATACCTGTAGCCCCTATGAATTAATTTGTGCATGGGTTGCTATTAACAGATTGACAGAAGCTGTTGTAAGCCATGTGGAGCAGAGGTGCATTCGAAGATTTTGATATTCTTGTTCGCTATTTTGTGTTGTTTCTTTGTTTATTGAAAGCAAAAAGTTTTTAGAGAGGGCTTAAAAATGGAAGAATGTATTTACTAGTTTTTGAGGAAGTGGAGAACAGAGATTTTAGGACTTGATGTTGAATCTAGAAGATCATGTGGTGTTTCTACCCATTTTGATTTTTTATCCTGTTAGTGCTTTTCCAGAATTCCAATGCTTATACTACTGTGACTTTTATCTGAATGAGAAAAGCATCAATTGCACATTTTATTTTTGCAAGGCAGAAATGTATTTTCAGTAGCTCAGGTTTTGAGGGGGAAAATGTAGCTCTGAAGCGTTGAATTGCCTCTTAGTAGTGAGATATTTTTTCCCTGTACTTGCTGGTTTTGCTAGAAATTGTGGTATGTTTGATTTCTTTAGCCTAAAGATTAAACAATGATATTTTCTAATCTGAAGAAGCAGAAGAATTTCTGATGCACTTTTTCATTCTTTCTGAAAAACTGCTCTTGAGTAGGTTTCTGTAAGCTTTTGTTCCATATTTTTCCTTTTCTCTGCAAAGACAAAAAAAGTGAAGGCATTGAGAATAATTATTGTGATTAGTCAACACGTCAGATGTTTTGATTGCTGGGAGATACGTGATCAAATTATGCAGTTTCTATCCTCCAGTGTGGTGAGTTAAAAGCAATTCCTATCTGTGTGTCAAAACCCAATTGATGAGAGTCAGATTTAAGAATTTGGAGTGCTTGGGCTGATGCCACCTGCCTGCCCCTTGGATTTAGTATTTCCAGGGCAGTCAGCAAAGCAGTGGTTCTGGAGTTCCTGTGGCACCAGGCTGGGGTGAGTAGGAGCAATGTGGCTGAGTGACACTTCAGGGAACTGTGTGCTGAGAAATTGGTCATGTGTGCACAATTTGCTTTTTTCTTCCTCATTTCCATCCTGCTGTTGTTTTGTTAGTCTTTTAAGCTGCTTCCTTCTTAGTATCAACAAATACTGAATGCTAAATGATTTTCCTAAGCTTTTCCATAGATGGCAGTGCAGCTCCCATTGGGTGATCTTAGATTAGGAGTGTTTGGACCATCTTTGGAAGGGCAGCTTTGGCAGTGGGGATTTTAACTGGACTTCTGACATGAGAACCAGCATAGGAAGGCAACAGCAGGAACTTGCTGGCCTCTGAAGCTCATTGTTCCTTTTTGGGAAGTAGAAACTCCCATATCTTTGCTATTCTCAGTACATCATGGTTTTAAAGACATGGGGATGAGGAATAAAATAAATTTGGCCTCTTTTGGTACAGTCCTTTTGTTCTTTACTAACTGAGTGAGCAGCTATGAAGAAAATGTGTAATCCAGTGTTGGAGGTTTAAGAGTCATACAGATCTAAATGTTTGGTAGGAAATGTGTGGGGGTTTTGTAAGGATGAAAATATTTTTATTGGCTAATTGCATAACAGAAAATAACTAATTCCACTATTCCTGTTGTTGCTCCATTTCCACTTTCGAAGTCAACAAATCACTTGGGTAACTTTCTAAGTGCTGAACTCCTTTCCAGTTTCTAAGCACTGATTTTGTTGGTATTCTTTATAGTTTTTTCAACAGCTGGTCTTTGCTGCTGAGCACCAAGTTCAGTTTTGTGAGAGCAGACTGGTGCTTAGCAGAGCAGTTGATGGCTTTGGAAATTAGCAGGAAGGGCAGTGTTTATCTATAGGCGCTCTCACTTCATTCTGGCTGTGCTGTTTGCTCCTATCCTGGGCTCCAGTTGCTGACTGCAGTGCCCAGTTCCTTTACTGCTTCACAGCAGAAAGCTGCTTAGCAGTGCAAGGTACAGCTCCTGGTTATAGTTTAGTCTTGCTAGATTTTTGTTTTCATTAATTTTTGTCTGAAAATACTGTTCACCATACATGTAAGCAATGTAGCCTCAACAGGCATCCTGACTGGAGTTCATGGCTCCTTTTCTTGCCCTCTCTTGTTGTAGCAAGGTTTGAGGTATTTTCTCATCTCCAGCACATTAAGTAGACACATGAGAAACAGAAGCTTTAATATGTGTTTGTTCAGAGGGAAGCTTTGAATGTTTTTGGCAAGTGCAAGTCCTTATTTACATTGAGAAGGATGGGTAGCACAGCTGCTCTTGTTCTGAGGTATCTGCTTGTTTTTAAAGATGCTACAATATTCTAGTGCTCAAAAGCTTTAAACTGGAAACATTCCAGTAATTTTGGCTTCTTTCAGTAATATTCTCAAGAGAAGAAGCTCTTGCAATGTGATTCGAGTTTTTTTTTCATTTCTTTTCAAGCAATTTCATTTGTGCCAATAGGTTTGGACAGGAAGCTTTCAGAGTGTTCCCTGTACTGTCAGATTGAGTCCTCTGCCCTCTTTTTTCCTGTAGGTTTCAGTAGCAATGCGAATCTTTGCATTTTTCATTTCATTTTTCCTGAAGTAAATAAAAGTGTTCATTTTTCCTGGAGTAAATAAAGTCAGTGTTTCTGGGTATGTGCAGAATGAACATCAATGTAATTATAAGGGCATAGGATTATGGAATAATAATTGAAATCTGGCTTGAAGAGACAGATGGGTTTTAACTGCTTTGCTGAGAATTTAATTGCTCTTGGGATGAAATCTGGATCTCACTGGAACGAATCAGTTTGACACGTGGCCAGAATTTAGCTTGAGTATAAAATAGTTACATTTTTCTCTTCTTCCAGGCAATTTTTGAAATATTTTAAGATTTTTGTTGTTGTTGTTTGTTATATTTTTTCCCCTTTGTGACTGTAACTTGGCCAAGGGTTGGGTTGGGTTCTGAGTTAGTTTTTGAGACTGGTCAGAATGCTTTCTGGTTCCTGAAGCTTTCGTGCTCAGTGAAGTATGCTCTGCTTCTTAGAGAAAATGAACTTGCCAAAATAGAATTGTTCCGTTATTAATTTCTTTCAGTAGTTATTTACAAGTAATTTAGTGTTAATTAGCTTCATTTTTCACTTTTCAAAATGACTGTAGTAATGTTTAAATTGCCAGTCTGATTTCTCAAATGAGTGATTTATTAATGTGAATTCAGACTTGTAATGTGTGTAGTTCTAATACTTATTTCCTTAGAGCAAAGTGTTCTCTGTATTGCCTTCTGCCCATCTTCCTTTCTTTGGTTGAACTTTCTTTTCTGGAGGTTAGTGCCAGAGTATAATTAATTCTTGTTCTATGAAAAGCTGGGCTTTTTAAATCCTGTGAAAAATCTTTTTGGTTTAAAATCTTGCTTTTTTTTCTTATTACAACTGTTTGCTTACAGCTGTAATGAAAATAAAAGTGCAGGTAAGCCTATGAATGTAAAAAGTATGTAATCTTTTCTCAATACAAACTTTTCTTTTTTTGCTATAACTTTGTAAAAGAGTAATCATGAAGTGAGTCCTTCAGGTGCAGGCTAGTTACAAGAAGCACACATTGAAAGTCTTTTATCTAATGAGCCAGTTGAAATTCAGTTCTTTTTTCTCTTTTCATCTTGCAAAGAACAATGAAGATCTTAAAGCAGAGAAGAACATTAAAAACCCACATGCTTCTTGACAGGCTGTACTCAAATGAACAGTGTTGACTTACTGCATTTCCTCCTTTCTTAGAATACCAAAGGTGAGGTTAATAAAGAGAATTAATTGCAGTTTGTGCTCCCATGATGCTTCCTAGAAATAATTTGTGTACTTCAGTTGAACACTTCCTTAAGTAGTGTCTAAGTTTGTTCTGTTCCTGAAAGCAAAGGATGATGTCACTTCAGTCAGTGCCTTTTTGACTAAAATTCATTATGGCATTCATAAATACACACTTCCAATTTTGTATGTTGTTAGAGATTTTTTAATTTTTTTTTTCTTTTTGCTAGTAAATGTGATACAGTGAGAATGGACGACACTTTTAGATGGCCAATACTCTAGTGGAGGTGTGAGGTTGGAAAGAGAAAAGACATTATTCTTGTGGTATAATTATTTAATGAAGTATAATTGTTCTGATCTTAGGGGATCTTATGTACCTGTGCTGGGGTCATTTGGATTTTGAAGTGGCTCCCTTTTTGCTGCCTACCAAGCCTGTAAAACCTCAGAGATTTTAACCATTCATGCAGCTGCCAAGTTTTACTGCTGTGACAGAAGAGGACCATGGAGGAGGAAACTGGGCAACCTCTCCCTTTGGGTGTGTGAGGGGATACCAGGGTTCCTCAGTGTGTCAGAGGAATGAGACTGGGAGAATGTGCTCATGGCTCTAGTGCCAGTGGAGGGGGAGGTGATTTTACCTGCCCAGGAGGTACTCATGCAGACCACAGTAACTGCACTTGAGAAGTCACCTCATGCAGGTGTGGAGGTGTGTATGGGCAGTGATAGGAATCCTCAGTGGCAGATACTCCTCACTGGGTGTGGCTGCCCTGCAGTGTACAGAGTGTCTGTGAGCTTCTGGGAGGGATGAGAGCAAACCCAGACAGAGTCAGATACTCTGCCTTTGGTGTTGTCCCTCCTTCAACATTTCCCAGCATAGTGGAGAACACCTTTTATGGATAGAGAACACATAGCATCACTAATGTGGAGTGGTAGCATGGAGTTCTGTTTGCTGCTTCTGCTCAGAGAATTTTCATTATTTACCTTCATCACCAAAGAAATTCTGTCCTGTAGGACAAATTGAATAACTCATTGGTCTTCACACTCCTTTACCTGAAGACCTGACTTCTGGGTTAGGCCAAATTCATCTCTTGGCAAGAGATATCACAGTAGCACAGGAAGTCCTCTGTGAGATTTTTAGCTTTTGCTGATGCATTCCCAGATGATATGTTATCTGGGAAGCTGCCATTTCTGTGGTCAAACTTCCTGCTCAGGTGTGTTTATATATATATATATATATATATATATATATATAATGATTCTGGGATTCTAGTCTAATACATGTGAAAGCTGATTTTCATTTGAAGCTGCTTATTGGAAGTTGCTGTAGTTGGTAACCTCTGTTTAAGCTCCTAAATTCACGTCCAAGTTCCAAGCTCTGTTGTCCCAATATCATCATGTCCTGTTCCAGAATCTGAGGAAAATTATTCTGATTTACTTAAATTGTACTGTTCTAACTTCATAGCTTTCAGTTTTCCAATTATACAGGTATAGAAATCTATGGCATTTATTTTTCATCTTCTTAATTTCTAAGAAGCCTATGCCTAAAAATTTATGTTTGGAAAACCACTAGAATGCTTGGTTCTGATTTCAAAGCCTCAAAAGTCAGTGTCATCTTTTTTGCCTTTAATCTTCATTATGAACAGATAATATTTATGAATGTACTGAAGTAATGGGAGAAGATCTTTGAGTAATATATCCACTGTTTTTAGTAGAAAACTGCAACTACTATGAAAAACTCAGTCTGTATTGTTGCTTGTCAACACAAAACTAAGAGCACAAACTCATTTCAGTGTGTTCTATCAGCTCCTCAGCCATTCCTTTGGTGGAGTTTGCAGGCAGCCAGTTTTCTGCTCAAGGCAGAGAAAAGAAATGACATTAGATTAGAGACTGATTTTTAGATTGGAAATAGCCACCATCTACTGTCCCACCTCTGCTCCAGTCTTCAGCTTCAGAGTTTAACAGCAAAGGGAGGTGATGAGAAACTGAATTAATGAGATGGCCCTTCTGTGTGTCCTGTGTTATGTAGGTGTCCCTGCTGTCAAACATTATTAGGAGGTTATATGACTGTGTTGCAGTTCACAAACCTCTTGTGAGACTGGTCTGAGAGGCAGGACATTTTGTGAACAACCTTTTATGGCAAATTATCTTTTTTCCTTTGGGATGGGAAAGCTTATATGCCTTTGAGAGCTGCTTCTTTCAGAACTGACACAGTAAATCTTCACATGCTGTTTTGGCTGGAGAAACCAAGGGAGACAACTTCACTTGTACTTATGTGTTCTGTTCGTGGCATCCTTTAATTACACCTTTGGATTTGTGTTGTGGAGAGAGGGAGAGAGTGTGGCAGCTGCTGTGATGGTGTGTGAAATAGGAGAGCAAACACTTGGTAGAAGTTAGTGCTTGGTTCATTTCCTAGGCTTGTAAGGGACATTTTCTGTATGAGTTGGTAACTGCATATCCGTGTGTGAGCTGTTCTGAGCTTTTGTGCTCTTGGCTCTGGCCAAGAGTGGAAATGTATCAGGATAATGTAAATAAATAAACTTCTGCAGTAGTGTGGTACCTGAGGGAGTTAGCATGTTGTTAGCAGCTCGGGAGAGATTGGTTGAAATAGAATCACCCTAAAGTAGTTTGGAGGTATTTGAGGATTGTTTTGGATTTAATTAGAAGTATATTAAGCTAGCTGTGTAAGAATAGAACACATTAATGCTGTGTAACGTGTTATATTCAGGTTACTCCAAAAGTCTCACTAGGAGAATTAAAACTCTTGCACAGAGGAAACAACTGAGCTCCTGGTACAGCCATGCCCATACTGTTCCTCTGAGGTTGTTTGGTTCCTTTCTCAGCTGGGAATTATTAAAGGCATCTATATTTCCCTTAAACCAAACATTTCACATTTAATACAAGTGCAAGTCAGTGGAGTGAGAATCATTCACAATCATTTCTGCTGTTAAGAGTAGCAGTAGGAGTTACAGATTGCTTAATAGGGTAAAATGCTCCATTGTTGGTTAGATAAACTAAGAGCAATGCTGTACCTCTGGTATTGGTAGCCTTTTTGTGCAAACAGACTGGAAGCAGTGAGTAGGAAGAACTGCTTTTCCTCCTCTGCTGCTCTTCCTCCGTCACTATTTATGCTCACTGCTGACTGCTTTCTGTGATTGTGCTTAAAAGTAAACAGGAAAGTCTCTATTTAAAAGCACCAGCCTATTAAAAAAACCCCTCCAAAATAGAAAACCTTCTTAAATTTTGCTGGAATTCTATAGAAAGATGGTTTCAATGCTTCCCCCTTTCAGCTTTCCTCATTGCTGGAGGCTAGATGGCAGTCAAGGAATGCTGCTTGTGGCAGTGGGTGTAGCTTGGGCCCTGTGTTTTAAAGTGCTGTTGCTTATGAATTGGTGCATCTCAACAGAATGGCTAATGTTTCTGGCTTTCCTCCTTCTCTTCTTTTGTTGTGTTATTGAATTTCAGATTTTCTACACATTTTGACATCTGATTTTAAATTTTTTAATGATTAGAAACCCAGCAAATATAAATGTTTTAGATAGAGCATGTAATAACTTAAGCTAATAATGAATACCTCTCTACCTTCAGTAAACTTAGGTAGAACATACTCTGTGAAAATGTTTTCAAGTACAGGAAATGTTTAAGACTGTTCTAATTAACAGTTAAACCAAAAATGGTTTGGATTTTCCAAACCAAGTTCTTGTTACATGTGTTGTCACAGCAACCTTCGGTTACAGAGCATGGGCAAAGTTACTGAATACTTCAGCCCTGTGGTACAGTGTGTGCTTTTCCTCAGTCTGTATTTTCTGCCTTCATTGAAGAGTTCTGTTCAGTTCCTATGTAACATTGCCTTTTTGGAGACTTCCTATTTCTTTATTTATCTCTGTCTTGGATGCTGTCAAATGCTGAAAATAGCACTGAAAGAGACCCTGGAGATTTCCCTCTTTTCTTCCGTCAGCCTTGACTTGTGTTTGACTTTGGTGGTTATCCTTTAGCTGCCCTTCAGATGACTGATTTACCCAGTCTGTTTTGTGTTTGTTTTTAAAAGCCACTTCCTTTTTTTCATTCCTCAAGCACCTTGAAATGATGGTTTGTTAGTTTCTGTGCTACTCTCAAATGCTTCACTTGAGTTTTTTGGCCAGATTCTCCTATAGTTCTCTCCTTTTACTCACACTTAACTTCTACTGTGGTCTTTTTTCATCCTCATCAAAAGCAAGACCTAAGTGAATAAATCAATAATAAAAACAGTTATTTTCCTTTAGCTGTCTGCTTCCTATGAATGAGGTCTGAGATCGTGAGTTATGGAAACAGGTCACGTGTTGTTCCTAATATTCACTACCAGTTCATGACTCCCTCAAGGCAGTTGCTTTTCCTGCAAAATATCCTAAACTGGCATTGCAACTTTGGGCTCAGACTCTTCTCAATTCTGGTAACTTTCTCTGAAACCAGTTGTTTGAGGGCTTTGCATTTCTGCACTAACCTCCATGCCTGACTTTTTTTTTTTATTCCAATGTAATATGCATTGTGCTATAAACTTTCACAGGTCAACATTTTTATGTTTAGTAAGGAGAAAATGCAAATATCTATCTGTCTTCTATTTTGGGCACTTTATGCTTTACTTTGGTTTCATTACAACCTTACAATACTTAGTGCAAGAAGGGGGAAAGCTGAGAATCAGACCTCTTGCCTAGGTCCAGCTGTTAAGCTAAACTGAACTCAGATTGGTTGGTGGACTGAAAAACAGTGCTCTTCAGTTAAAAGCTTATGATGCACATTGTATGAGGAATTTTTGGCAAGTGAAGTTTTTAAAAAGAATATTTTGCATTCCAGTTCGTTATGGTGCAATGATATTTGAAGTTTTGCTTCAGCAACAGCAGCTCTTCTGCAGAGCTCCCCAATTTTCAAAGCAGTGATCTTAATTTTGTTATGCCTGTCCAGGAAGAGGTGCTGGGCTCCATGTCTCTAACAAATGGGGTTAAATCCCAAGCTGTTGTGGGTGAGCTGTTGGTGTGTGCTTCCTGAAGCTGTGGTAAAACAGCATCTGAGGACAATCTCTCCAGAAAGGGTTTGCAGAACATTGAAGTGAACTTGCTGAAAGTGCTATGACACAGGCGTGGTGTGCCTTGCCCTTTCAGCCTTTTCCTTTCTCCTCATGCACTGTGGGGGTCCCCTGCTATTGGGGTGCTTGAGTTACTCACATCTTACACCAAGGCTCACAGATCATCTGTCTCACCTCATGCTTTCCCTGTTCTATTGCAGGAAGCCAGCAAAGCACCACTGCCTGTGTCCAGTGGACAAGCTTTGTGGAGAGAGAGCTTGGGGACAGCACTGTAGTTGGACCTGGGATTTCAGAGTCCCAAACTCAATCTCTTCCTAGGTTGTACCAGCTTGAAAATCTAGTGCTGATTCAGCCTTGTGAAAATCCTACTGCATTTACTATACATTGCTCTTTTCACCTGTACAAATAGAATGGGGTTCTTCCTTTTCTGTAGCTTGTAATATTCTGTAACATGTAATATTCTGTAAGGTTGGAGCTGATGCACTTTGAAAGAATTCTTTTATTTCCTGTCCTGTTTGAGCTCATTGCCCTGAATCACTTCATGATGCTAATTGCTCTTAAGCACACATGATTAACTATGTTATTCCCATGTAATTACCTGCAATTCCTTATGCAGTGGAAAGAATAACAATGGAAGTATCTAAATTTTTTTTTTTTTTTACTCACTAATGTACTGATGAAACTTGTACTTTATCTTATGGCAATTTCAGGATGACATTGCTGACATCTATCTGTATATTGTGTTTCCCAAGCAGCTCACCAGGGGGAAACGCTCAAAGTGCATTCACACACGGCCCAGTGATTACAAAGTCTTGGTATTTGCAGTCGTGGAGGTTTTTTTGTAGCATGGAGTTTCCTTTCCTCAGTGTGGTGAAGAATGTGTAATTAGGGAAGCATAATGAAATGTGCTGTTGACAGGAAAGTATGTCTGGAATCTCAAATACTGACCTCCTATGACACTGTTAGACTTCCAAAGTTCTGATTCAAACATAGTAAGGTGGCTTATCTACATTTATTTGTAAGTATTCTGGCATATTGTGATTTTATATTGAGCATTTTCAAATGCATTTGCACAGCATTTCCACTTTTGTGTTTGTGGCCACTGTTTCCATTTTATTTGTCATGCTCATTAAAGTTCTTGCAGTAGAAGAAAATGATTGCTCACACTAATTTGGAAGATGAAAACATGGCATAGAAATAATTTATCAGCTAGCAAACTGAAACTGCCTCTCAAGCATGACTGTATTTTGCAGAATTGTTTGAAAAAATATGCATTAGTTTAAAAACTCCTGGTTCCTGGAAAAATGTAAATAAATGAAAGCAAAAGTAGCAAAATATACAGGCATTTTGTTGTTGCAAATATTAGATCCATATTTCCTTTAAATGGCTTCCATTGTTTTGTGAAGCTTTTTCATAGTTGGATTCATTATTATTGCCAGTGCCTTGCTGTGTAGGTTTTCCTGTTTTTTCCTGTCAATGCATAGAATGCTGTTTGTGCACAAAGCAATTCAGGTAGAACTTTGAAATATGACAAAAACAGGTGGTTTTGTCTCAAGTATTCCATCTTTCCTTTATACTGCTCATGTTTTACAAAGTGCATATTAACTATTTCATCTCACACTCTCCCTTCTAAGTCAATAAATAGCGTGCCCTGTAGTGTTTTGTGTTCTGTGTCACAACCCAGACCCACCCCCCCAGAATCTTAAAATATACTTAGCTCTTTCACCATTTATAATAAAATACAGTAGTGCTTTGTGAGTGCTGTAGGAAGGCTGCTGAAGAACAGCTGGAGCAACATTTCAGACAAATGCCTGTTAATGTTCTTCCTTTTCACCTGTGCATCCATGACAAAGCAAATCTAACAAATGATAGCCAGCAAAGGGTGGCTTTGCAAGGAAATATTGCTGTGCAGTGTGTTCATAACCTGTATGCCAGTATCCTCTTAGGTATTTGATGATCATGTTACTATGAGAAATAATTATAAAACATTTATTTGACTTAATACGTGGTAAATTATCCAATATTCAGTGTTGTGTGTGATAGTCAGGAGGTGTTAGTAAGTTTAGATTGCTTGGAGCAATGGAGTGAAAGGGTGTCTGGGTTCTCTGCCCAGGCTGCTGTGGCTGTGCAGGGTCTGACTGTGCTGTGAGCTGCGTGTTCCACAGCCTTGACCTCCCCAGTTTCTCCTCTTGGTATTCTTAAAGCAAGAGGGGTCAGGCTCTGCTTTTAAACACTGACTGGGCTTGCCCTCATTGCAGTCCTTTAATATACCTGACTATATTTAATAAGTATAATTCCTTTCAGTAATACTCCATAGCATTTTTCTTGTGCCATTAGCATGCCCATGCAATGTGATGGTTTGTTAGTCCCTTTAGGAACACGTTTATATGAACTGCAATCTGAGAGGCAAAAAGAAGCAGAGTTTGGTGCTCATATTAGCATGTTTGAAGCCTTGTTGTCCCAAAAGTCAAGATAACATTGCTTTCCCTCACTTCCTTTCAATGATTTCATGATGAGAGCTGAAATAAGGGGATTGAACATCATCTCTTCATAAAGCTGTTTTTGAATTCCAAGTAAACAAAGTAGTTGAATTTGAAAATGCTTCCAACTGTGGAGAAGTCAGGATATTAATGAATAGAAAAGTCTTCAGAGTATTCCATTGGCATCAGGCAGAAAACTGTTTTAATGCATCTTTGTTTCATCTAGCACTGTTACTGTGTCATATTAGCAGAGCTGTGGTGATCGTTTTATAAATGATCTCAGATCAGGCTGATCTTCACCCCTGAGGAGAGGTGGCTGCTGGTAACAGTAAAAGTGTGCACAGTAAAAATGTAGCAAAGCTTTTTGTGTCCCTAGGGTAAATGAAGTGTCATGGAACCAGCTGTATCTCACTTTTTCTTTCTTGCAGGATATCTTGAATAATCTTGACTCATGTGATCTTGAAGATGATGATCTCATGCTTGATGTGGACCTGCCCGAGGACCCACCTCGTGACAAAGGTAAGTAAGGCAGCCAAGCAATCTCACTGTGAAACTTTATGGGCTTAAGAGACTTTTGCCTTTCTTCTGACTCTTGACTTAATAAGTCAATGCACTCTTCACATTGTAATGTTTTTTTTAGAGTAACAGCTCTTTCTTTTCTGAACTACAGGAAGGGAGATATTTCTGTTTTCCCAAGTACAACCCTTACATTTGAAAAATTCGGAATGTAGAAATGTACTGCCTTGAATAAAAGTGCAACCTTGTTTCACACTTTTTTTCCTTAAAATTATTTCTGTAGAATCAATTTCAAAGTTTTAAGTTAGAGTTTCAGTCTCATGTTTCAGCTATACTTGCTGGGACAGTATTTTTTTTAGCTTTGGTGAATGACTGTAATTCTTTGAGATAATTGATTGTTTTCTTTTACAAAATGACACTATCTCCTAATAGATACACATACCCTTCAGGGTAGGAGAAGATGTAAAATTTAAGCAATGTATTTTCAAATTGTGTTTTATGCACTCTTACTCTCAGTGAGGGTGCTGGCAGACTTCTCACAGAGCAGGTAGAGGTACCTAGATGTCCCTGTAATAGAAAAAATTCAGAAAAGAATGAAGTTGGTAAAGGAAATTACAACTACACTTTCTCAAATCTAAGACTGGAAGAGTTTGAGGCATTTGCTCTGTTTATTCCTGAGCTACTCATAGGACTGATGAGTACTGTTGTTATTATGAGCTGTGGTTTTGTGAATATGAGTATTAGCTTTACCTCCAGGTTCAGTGGAGGCCAGTCTATCTTCAAATGAACAGAAACACTGAATGTGGAGCACTGTCAGGCCCTACCTAGTGCAAACAGACACTGAGAGGAATAGGGCTTTACTGATTTTGATTCAGTGCTGGCCGAAGTTGGGGGAAATTCAGGGCTTTTGAGAGCACCCCTGAGTTGTCTGGGTGAAGACTGCTGTGTGTATGTTAGATATGAAGTCAGATTTACAGTAAATAAAGCACAGTTTTCCATCTACCACATGGTGGTACATCGTGTTTTAACATTGTGTTGTATGAAGTGCAGTACTTAACCTTTTAAATCTCAGAATGAGCTTTTCAAAGTGCTTGTGTGAAATGATTGAGAACACTGTAAGTATGCAGCTTTTCAACCCTGACAGGTCTGAATTTTTTTACTTTTTTACTCAGTTAATTTTCCAGAATGGGTAACAATGCAAGCCTTAGGCATATCCTTTCAATAGGGGTAATTTATTTCTGTTGGGGGAAAAAGTAAGAAACAATTCTAAAGAGTAGATCAATTTCTCCTGTTTCCTTGTTTATATGAAGCATGCATTGCATTTGCATCAGTAATTCCATTACAAATTATTAATTTAAAAACTGCTAGAAGGGCATGCTTTTATAGGTGAATGTTTGCCACAAAAACATTAAAAGCTAATTACTGTTACTTTTGACATTGTTTTTAGAGGTTGAGTTTTCTTGTAGAATTAATCTGGCATAACCTGAGTGTCTCTGCTTCTTATCTTGAAAATTCTATATTTTCAGCAAAGAGGATCTGAAAAGAAGAATTCAAAAGCCACCTCTAGGTTTTCCCTTATATAAAAATGACCACTTGAAAATGCAAAACTTTTCCTTGGTTAATCCCCACCTGTTTTTACTCAGTGTCTCAATATTTACTTTGCCAAAGCTGAAAAGCATAATTCCTTGTAAACTTACTGAGGGCTTATTTTGTTGTTAATTTTTGTGTGTTATGAGCTGTGTTATGAGAAAGATGCTGCTAAAGGAAAATAAATCTTCTGTTAGTAAAGTTGAATAAGTTTATTTTATTATGCAATTTTTTGGTTATTTGCTAGGTGATAAAAACTGAATTGTAGGTACGAGTACTTGTTCTAGTAATGTTTAACAGCACTTTTTCCCAACGCTTTTTCTGTAATTATGTGCAACTTCACTGACGTCAGCCTCCTAAGACTTTCCAGGTCCTCAGAAACCTTCCTGGTTTCACTTTGGAGCCCGGGATGCCGCTTGGCCACTATTTATAGCAGCAGCTGTAGCTGCACAAGCATGCAGGGAGTGAGGAGGCAGTGTAAATCACAGGGTGACGCCGGGCTGGGAAGCCAGCAGGAAGGAGGGCCTGTCCCGGAGCCTTGCGCGCAGCGGGGCTGGGGGCAGCGGGCAAACACTGCTCCCCTGGGGGCAGCTGCTCCGGGAAAGGACTGACAATGTGAGGGGAAACTCCCTGGGTAAGTGAGGGACCAAGTGTGGTGGCAGAAGAGCACTTCAGGACTGGTTTTGCTGGGTCTGACTGCCCGGGTAGAAGTTGTTTTGGCTTTCTCTCTGTCATTTCCGGGCTGTTGCCAAATTTAGCGTTTGTTCCCTTAAGACGTTTGTGGAATTCCTGTGGCTTTGCAGAAGTTGGTGTTTTAAAGAGATTAGTTGGTTTCCTTGTTTTAAATCATGTCCAGGTAAATACGGATTAAAAGTCTCTGAATCTGAAAACCAAACACGGTGAGTAGGAGGAGATATAGCTGTATTTCAAGTAACGAAACTGTTTTCTTTTGCAATGCAATACTGTCCTTTTTTTACAGTGTTGTCTTTCTGTGTTTGTGCGTTGTTAGAACTTGTTGAAAGGCCTGGAGATACCATCAGTAAGAAAGACAGGAAATTGTTACTTCTAAATATCTTTTATTCCATGATCTCGATCTCCTCCAAATGATTTTCTGTTTAACCTGGAAATACTGTTAAAGCTGGATTCCTTAGTTTCTGCTAGAGGTTGCTCTTATTCTCATAAAAAATTTATATTTTAATAAAAATGTGACATTGTTACAGCAGTCTGCTTGACACTTCTAAAATGCCCACTGTTCTGGATCAGTTAAAACAAAACAAACCCCACAGACATTACACTGCATCTGTTACCAGCACATAGTTAATATTTTATTTGCAAGGTCCTGGGAGCAAGTCTTATCATTTTTTTTTAACATTGTGCTCTCTGCAGAGGAATGTGAAAATATGAGCCGCTATGACAGACAAGACAGAAACGCGAGACAACATCAAGAGGGATTCTGGAAGAGAGCACCACAACAGCGATGGAATACACAGGAGCACTATCATCTTGGCCATACTGACCATTACATCCATGGTAAAAATGATTTGAACAGGTAAAGCACTTTCCTATATCCTCACAAACATTTAAAGCACCAGGGAGCAATTCCTTTTTGGCACTAAGGGGTCTCAAGTGATACTAAGTACAAGTACAACATTTTCAGAATAGTTGTGTGTCTGAGTGGAGGCACCACTGAGGGTTATAACAATTTCTTTTCAAAACTTGTGCTTCTGTTCTCATTCCAAGTACTTGTTGCTCGTGTTGATGCAATATTATACATGTTGATTAAAATACCTTATGTACTCCATGGAAAAAACATTGCAATGTCTTACTACTTGCATTTTTTAAGTGTGGGCAGCTGTTTGCAGTTTAATTTGTTAGTAAAGTAAATGTAGCTTATAGTCCTTAAAGGTTTGAATGACGGTTTGTAGACATTCTGCTGAACTAACTGGTTTTAGGGTGCTGTAGTTTATAGTCTGACAGAGATCTCTGGGAGTGGAAAGGAAAACTCTGTATTTAAGTGAAATAGCATTGGCATTCTCTGATTTACTCATTTATTTTCTGCTGTGTGCCACAATGTGCAAGTATAGCCCACATTGCATAACACTTCCCTTGTTACCAAATGCTGCCCAGCTCCAGTTTGTCCTGTGGTTTTGTCCTTTGGATTTTTTTTTAGGGGTTTAAACTACCTGCAGCAGGTGCCCTGGAGAGCTTGGGGGCGGGCTGCAGTTTGCAGAAGTCCAGTTTGTCATCTCTTTTTTTCTGCTTTGGATGTTTCTAGGGGTTCCAGCTACCTGGAGGCTGCAGGGGGTGCCCTGGAGAGCTTGTCCAGTTAGTCATCTCTGTTTTTCTGCTTTGGATGTTTCTAGGGGTTCCAACTACCTGGAGGCTGCAGGGGGTGCCCTGGAGAGCTTGTCCAGTTAGTCATCTCTGTTTTTCTGCTTTGGATGTTTTTTTAGGGGTTCCAGCTACCTGGAGGCTGCCGGGGGTGCCCTGGAGAGCCTGGGGGCGGGCGGCAGTTTGGCGCCGCGGGCGCTGGCCGAGAACACGGTGATGCTGGACGAGATGACCCTGCGGCACATGGTGCAGGACTGCACCGCCGTCAAAACACAGCTCCTCAGGCTCAAGAGGCTGCTGCACCAGGTCAGCTGTCCACAAAGCAGTAAAATAAACTGGGGTCTGGGCCTACATGTGCTTAGTTCTGTTTGGCCTTAGCAGGATATTGGCATTTCGTTTGTACATTGAGTTACAGAGTTCCAGAAAGTGACTATACCTTGTGTTGCTATTTCCTTTTCTGCCTCGTCAGCACTTCACTGACTACAAAACATGCTAAATGCTAACGTTTTTAATGTTTATTCAATATTAAATTCTACTTCTCCAAGCAAAAGTCAAATTGAAAAAGAAAATCAGTGGATGTGAAAAACAGCTTTTATCCAATAAGGTTCAAAAAAGCTGGGAGTTAAAAAAAATTAAAAGATATTAAAATTGATCCCATTGATCAAATTAATGTTCAGCAAGTCAATGCTAATAGCTTTTACTTAAGGCTTTGTTTTCCTCATTCTTTTAATCTTTTCTGTGTCTTTTGACAAGAGCTTAGCTTGGGTCATCTCTATTGGAAGTTTTCAAATTTAACCTTCCTATGTTATGAAGTTGTCATAAGCTTTTAAGGAGCTTTTTCAATGCGTCTCAAAACTTGGCAAGTTGTGGGAGTTGGTAAACTGCTAAATGACTCAGCAGAAGTATGGCATTTCAGCTACAAAAATTCCTTTGTTACCAGACTAAAGAATAGTCCGTGAGGCTTTCTTTGGAGGCCTGTACAGATTAGCGTTGAAAAGTGTTTGTGTGATGTTGTTTTTTAATACCAGATTCATTGCAGTTCTTTTATAATAGGATAATGTCATGAAAATAACTTTGTGCCTTCAAAGTAAGACACTAAAAACACAAGAGAACAAAAAGCAAATCAACCTTGAGGCTAATTCAAGGGTGTGATTGTGCCTTTGAGAAATGTGAGCATTTGCTTCCTGTGTTGAGATGTATTCCTGATTTTGTCGGGGAAAAGCAATTATGACAAAAATAATGCAGTGTCAGAAGGGGAAGGTGTGTTCCTAGAACAGAATGTCTGAGTGCTGGGCTGCATAAACTGTTCCCCCCAACAGCCCCAGGCATTAATACAGAGGTGGCAGGGAGCCTTTATCTAGGGCTTTTAATGCCTTTAACACAAGGACAATTTGGCAGTTTGATGGATGATCTGTGTGTGTGGTTCATGGTATAAAGGCTTGCACATTAGAGCCAAGTAGTGTGTGGCCCTGCAGAGTATCAGGTGTGAAATCTTGATCTAGTCTATAATGGCCAGGTTGCAGAATAAAAACCTTGCCTCAAGTAGCTCAGGTTAACTTTTTTGAAAGAACTTAAATGCACAGAATGAAGCAGTTACTCTCAATATGCCCATTTTTCAAAATTTGCTCCTTGTCTTGACAAATGCCTGATCCTTCCTCCCTGTAACAGTGACTTTAGTAATAACAGGTATTACTCTTCCCTTCAAACTTTGTCAGGCATACTTGGCTGTATTTTCATGACCTAAACCAAGCCTGTTTTGACTCACCAGTTCCAAAACTCATCACTGGACTTCTAAATATTTGTTTTACTCTCCTGTGTATTATCCAGTCTTTTAATCAAAGAACATGAATAGTAATGTATAAGTTAATTAGCTTGCTACAGAGAGGGAGATTTCAGACCTTTGCTACCTTAATTTACTAAATAATTAGGACAAAACTTGTATGAAGTATTTTTTCATTATATTAAAGTGTTAAGCCTTTATTGTAAACATGAGCTTCATACTAACAGGAATGAGTAAAAATCCCACAATTCTTTCTTACTTCTTGAACAGAAATACAGTTTTGAAAACAGTTAGTTGAACTTTAGCATTCTGAACTCTGAACTAGGACTGGATCACAGGCAGCTTTTTGCAAAATATGAAAAATCAAAGTACGAAGTCAATTGCTTTCAAACTCCAGTTTTATTATGGAAGCAGAAGTTCTTCTCCACCAATATTACACATTTAGGCGTATGTGTTGCCTTTCTCCAGTTGTGACATTCAGCAGTAATATTTAATTTGGATAGGTAGAAATAGAGCTGTAGTCAGGGCTTAGGCATGAGGTCTCAGAGGAACAGTTACAGTACACTAGGAAGAGTTAGTAATTAAATTCAGTTTTATACAATTATCTAATCAGCTGTAGCGTGACTTAGCGTAGAGCACAGCACGTAATGAATGTATACCTAGCAGATTCCTGGGGAGACTTAATGTGCTGTGCTGGATTCATTGCTGTGACTGGAGCTCACATAACTGGATATAGATTAGCTGGAGTCTTGCTAGCAGCATCCTGCAGCAGCGTGGGCTTGGTGCTGCATTCCCAGCAGCTTGGAAAAATAAAAATTTTCAGCTTGGAAAAATAAAAAGTTATCTGAGTAACAGAGCCTTGGCTGAGCTCTGTGTGACCAGGAGAACAGTGGCAGCAGTGCACATGCTGGCTGCCTGCTCCTCACACACTGCCATCTTCCTGTGCCTTCACACAGTGAAATCAGCAACAGGAGCGTCTCTCATACTGAGTTTAGAACATTTTCACAGAACTGAGTATAATCGTCTCTGACCTCTCAGTAATGTTGTACTAACCTATATGGAGTGAAAAATGTAGCTTGTTCTTGTTCTAAGTGCAGCCATATTTATAGATAGCTGTACTGCTGGAGAGTGTTCTCTCTTTAATGCTTAACTGGAGTGCTAACTTTGTACTGTAGGAAGAAAATGTTTTGGAAGTCTAATTCTAGTAATAATTGACATGTGAATGTTAATGCCTCTTGAACATTGACTAAGGTACTTCCATTTACATGCTTATTAAGAAATAAGTTTTCTTCTGATCTTTACAATTTCTTCCTCCTCCTTGATTAATTTCATAAACTTGCTGCTCTGAGTGGAGGCTAATGTGTTAATACAATTTAAAATAAGGTTGTTCTATTTCTGTTGCCCTGGAGCCTTTGATCTTGGCAAGGATTGACCGTCCTCTGTAGTAACCCAGCAATGGCTTGCCACTATCCTGTGTTACCTCAGATCAGCACTTGCTGCTCTTTTGGGGAGGACTGAAACATGAAGTAGTTCACAGAGCTGTGAGATCTGTGAAGCTCTTTTTTTCTGTGGGAGGCAGGTTTTTTAAAAAACCGCTTCATTTCAACTTACCTTTTGTGAATGGAAATGAAATTCTATTTTTCAAGCACAGACCTTCACTGTAACTTATCAGATATGGCCCATTTGTATGAAAAGATGTGAATGAAAATGTGCACCATGTAGTGCAAAGTTGTTAAATGCATCAGTACATTTTGCTGAGGCTTTAGATCAGTAAGTCACTGGTGTGCCTTTGAAATACATATTCATTGTATTCCTTTCTTTTTGCATCTGGTGAGATCCACAAGAGAGATTCGTCTTTGTTTGTGAGAAGCCTGAAGCTGGTGCCATGCATTAAGTTGTATAAATTGCCCCTACAATTACTATTTTTTACTATCCACAAAATAGTGCACATCAGTGACTTAATTGAAAAAAACAGAAGCAAAAGAGATGAACAAACAGAAGCAAAAGAGATGAACAAACAATAGCAAATCAAATTGGCAAATTTTAGTTTTAAGCCAATGTTTAACTGTCAGACTGTGGCTGTGACAGTGTTTGACAGTGGGCAGTGAGATTGACATGGCCTGGCTGAAGCTGCACTCAGAATGCCAAGCAGGCAGCAGGGGAATAGCACCCTCTGCTTGATGGCCACTCTTGTCACAAAGAGACAAGCTGCATAAAGATGCAGCTTCTGCTTGCATCATTAGAGAAATGCCTTTAGCAAAGGAGTCTGTTCAGATGTGTGATTTGTACTGAATAAAGCTTGGAGTTGGGAATCAAAACCTAGACTTTGGTAAAAATTCAGTTGCCACTGTTCTGGATAAGTGCTTATGCCAAAATAATCTATTCCACTGCTGTAAAAATGTTAGAGGTAGCAGTTTTTTATATTGCCTGTTGTAGTGTCGTGTGCAATGTGGTGATACTTTTATAAAGTTTATTGTATCTTTATCAAAAGTTTTAAAGCATATGTTCTCCAAGTTTCCAAATTTGATGGTACCTTGGCATACTTAGTATTATTTCTAGCCTACCAAAAATAGCATATTCATATAATCAGGTGCATTTTCTTTGCTAATTCTATCATCTTTTTGGTAATTCTAATATCTTCTTGTTTTACACTGATGGCTCTATTTTGCTGATTTCCCCTGTTTCATTTTAGCAATATAATGAGCAAGAATCAAAAAGCACAACAAGAGAGATTTCATAGATTAATCCTAGCATGTGTTCAAAGGTGGGGCTTGAGTTCCTACTGATAATGTTAGAACAGTTTGTTTTCCAGTTGTGCTGTATTCTCTACATATGTACTGAGATAATTATGACCTTGCTGGGGGAATTGCTGCAGATGACCTTTGTCCCTGCTTTGCTGGTGAATGAGTCAGGTGTAGCACAGGCCTGGAGTACTGATTTAAATCACCAGGGAGCGTGTGACATACTAACCTTCTTTGCAATTAGGTCTTAATCTGCTGTTGTGAAATGTCTTGTTGTTCCACTTCCCTGCATTTTAATAGCAGTAAAAGGCATATTGGAGGTACAGAGGTTTGAAAAGCCATGCAAGATACTTGTGTTTGAAATAGATTTGTCTTGTTTTGTATTTTTTTCCCATTCCCAAGATGACTCTTTCACAATTGTAACTGTGGTCATCTGTAGCTTCACTTCTGAGTATGTATATTTGTTTGAATCATTGCTTAAAATAAAATGTTGGTGAAATTTGTTAATTGGGGAATATAGGATGAATATAAAATACAATATAAATATGCAAAAAATAATTTGTTAAACTGTAAGTAATTCTAGGACTCTAATTGCTGCACTTTTCCTCTAGCATTTTAGAAGTATTTTGAACTAAAAAAGTCTGTGTTTTTATGGTATCACATTGCTAATTATTTCAAAGTTGTCTGTTAGAACATGTTCCTAACATGGAGTGTAAAGTGCTGCTTCATCAGTCTTTCACTTGCTGGCCATGGGGCTGGAAGGGACAAGCAGGTACTTGAGAGCTGAATACAGCTGAGTGCTGGACAGTGTGAACTTGACTGTTCTCAAAATTAGCAGTCTATTTATATAAAAGCCCAGGAAACAACCAAACAAACAAAACCCACAAAAAACCAAACCAGAACTGCACTAAAAAACTGTGAGATGTAAAGTTCTGACAAATCATGGAAATTAAATATAAGTGTCTGTAACACGGCCCTTACTTGAGCATTGTACACAAGACTGCAACAAGGGAGGCTTTCCTATGGGGGGAAAAAGGGAACTTGCTGTTTCAACAAGTAATTCAAACTTGTGTTCTTGTTTTTGTTCCCTGGTAGAATGATGAAAATGTGTCACTCCAGGACATCACATTCTCAGTTCCATCGAGTCCAGAACCACAAGAACCTGAGTCAACTTTCAAGGTAAATGACATTGATTCACTCTAAGGAATAAGAGATGCAAACGTGTTTATGTTTAGAAAACACACCCAAAGCTTGTGTGTTACTCCTTTCTTTGTTTGAATGCTAACCTAGATGAACCCCACAAAGTCAGTGACAAGTTTATTGTTTTAAAGTGGGTGTTAAAGGGAGAAGAAATCACAATAGGTATTGCAAATGGGATCATATTTTATAGTGGCAGACTTGTAATGTTATATTTTCTGTGGTGGTAAGGTTTTGTAGCATTGCTTGGCTCTCATTGTAAAATCACTTTGCAGAGATCACTAATTCTGTATTTATGTGAGGGAAACAGTGCTTACTGGAAATATAACAAGGCTATCAATACTTCATTAAGTTGAAGAACACTTAAAACCTAATGCTTGTTCTGAGTTCAGTAATTTCTCTTGTTGATAAAGAAGAACTTTAGGTAGTGTTTGCTAACTAGGCATGTTCACCTACATAATGTCACTTGTTTGCACAACAGATGAATTACTGCTTCAAAAATGCAGCTGATTTAATTGCCCTGGAAATTTAGTGGGTCAGCTGAATTTGACCCCTTCAATGGACTTTGAGTCAATTTTCTTCACTCTTTAGCCTGTGTGCCTGCAGCTCCTCTCTGTGTGAATGGGAGGAGGAAAGCATGTGCTGTGTCACTGCCATCCCTCCAGGCATGCCTGCTCTCACATGCCCTGTACAGGGGCTTTAGATCATGCAGCCCTTACAGAAAACCACTGCTCTGTTGCAGATGGATGATCTGCTGAATGAGATCAGGCAGCTGAAAGATGAACTGAGGAAAAAGGATGAAACAATCAACCAGTTAGAGCAACAGCTTGTAAGTATGATCCAAAATGTTTAGCAAAATGCCAGGTGTGCACTGCAGAGTGCAACTTCAATAGGCAGTACTGATGAAGGCTTTAAGAGAGCTTAGACAGCTGGGTTTTTTCCTGCACTTTCACTGTAACAAAGGTAGGTTTGGGTTCCCAGTTGTGCTCCTGGGATCTCTAATGCCATAATCTGGTCACAGTTTTGTGTGGCACTTACCAAGGATGTTTATAATGCTGTTTAAAGTATTTCATTTCCAAAATAGTTTTGAACATAAAATTCTAGCAGCTGCTCAAAAATAACAGTGAGGAAAAGATAAGGCTACCCTTAAAGTATTTTAAAAATGGACAAGGATTTGGGCCTATCATTCTGCTTAAAGTTTTTGTTACTGGTTTTTTTTTTTTTCTCCCTCTCCTTTCCTCTCCTGTCCATTATCTTAATGAAGAATCACACCATAAAATTGAAAGCAAGGCAGCAGTCTGAGTTGATTAGTTTTTTAGGAAACAATACAAAACGAGTTGAATAGTCAGATTAAATCTGGCAGCTAAGAACAAGTTATGGGGGCACTTCATCATAAATTAGGTTCAGGGAGACACAAGGCCTCAAGCAAAAGTCACATGTGCCTTTTACCTTTTTGCTCTTGCTCTGAGTTTGGGTTTGGCCATGTATGTCTTTGCATTTGGTTCTGGTAAATTCACCTGCTGTGCCAATTCTTGTAAAATAGCCCCACATTTTCAAGCCATTTCAAGCCACAGCAAGATCCTACAGGCAGGGTAGATAAGATGCCAAGGGGTGCACACCATACAAATTTATCATAGCTGGAGACAGTACTTGTGTCACCATAATCTCTAATGAAATGTTAAATGTGTGCTTTTGTAGGTGTGTGCAGTAAAACTGAGCTGTGGCATTCATCTTCTCTGGCTTGGGAGCATTCCCTCTAAAACAAAACTGAAAGATCAAGATCTGGCATTTGCCTTGCTGTTTAAACAGCAGAATCCCACATGACAGCATGCCAAACCAAATTACTTTGTTTGTTAGCATTTTGCAGTAAGTGTTGGGTTTGGGGTACACTTAGCCTCACTCTTAACAATCAGCCAAAATTCCTTGAAGGAAATTTCTCCTTCCCTGCTCAGTCATGTAGTAACATGTACAGGCTGGAGTAACCTGTAACTGGTGCAGCAGAGGAACTCTGCTGTAGAGATGGGAAAAACTTACATTTGTAATGACTGAAAGATGACTTGAAGAACTCAGTGCAGAAATTTAAGTGAAAAAACTCTTTCCAAAAGTCAGTATTTATTCTGGGTTACTTCTCAATATCTTTTGGGAAAAGTAGCAGTTGTGCAGCACTGTAAATAGTTGTTTCTACAGTTTAATTGTATTCTGCTCTACAGTCAAGTCATGCTTGATGTTTGCCCACTGGACCTTGGCTGTACATTTCCAGAGGCTCAGTTGGTTAATTTCTAACTAATTCTTGTTTCTTTTTCTCTTTTTGTGGGTGATTAAGGCCACTAGATGTAACTGCCAGAAGGACAGTCAAAAGCCTCCAGGGGCAGTGCGCGCGCGCGCCGATAAATTCACGCAAACCTCCTGGAGGAGGAGTTCTGTGAGTAAAGTGAGCGCTTCATGCTCGGGTGCCTCTCTCTGCCTTTCACTCTCCACTTCTGTAACCTTGGCTCTCACACAAGCCTTGTTTAAGAGATTCTGTGCTGTGTGTGAGTAGTGTCCTTCCTGCTGTGCAGCCCTTGCATTCTTTTGCAGCCCTGTTATGTAAACAAATATTATAAACATTCATTTTAAAATAAATAGTTTAACTTTGGAAATCTTCTCTTCAAGTAATCACCATTTGTAGTATTTAAGTTACAGTCAATCCAAGCTGTATATCTAGTCATACTTAAGAGATTTTCTTATATCCTGACTTCAAAGTCACAGGTAGCTCTTCAGGTTTTTCCTGGTAAAATTTTCATTGTTGATGTTTTCATGTTTGAGGAAAAGAAACAGTGTATGCTAAAGTTTAAAAGCAAAGGTTAATATTGTTTAATATTTCTTCTTCTTAATTTTTTTTATAATTCATTTTAATAGCTTGAATCCTTAAAAACATAATTGTGTGAAAATCACTTTGACAAAAGACATCTTCATTCCCATATGTTGTTGCATGGATCACATTTGTTTCCACTATGTAAAATTTACGTTCTTCATGACACACCAATAGAATATTTAAGATGGGGGAGGGACAACATATTTGACATTTTATAATGAGAAGAAATCACCTTTGCTAAACAAAGCTTTTGTTAGTCACCAGCAAATTGCATTTGGATCTTTAAGCTACTGGTCTAGCTAGAAAACCTAGGACATTTTATTAAAAGGTTAAAAATGGGTTTGATTTTTGTTTCTTTGTTTTTATTCTACATTCAGTTACTTGATGTAAGCTTGTAATAAAAATGGATCACCCTGTTATTCTTCTAAAATTGCTCTTTTAAATATACAGCACTAGGGCAGAGGCACCACCACGCTGTGCTCACCAGTTACTGGCAAACAGCCTTACCCATGTTTTCCAGCCTCCTTCTTTCTGTCTGATAAGAACCTGCTGTCAAAAGATTATAACCTTAAGTAGCTTTTGGTTTGCTTTGACATCTCTCCTCCCCCATGTACATGTAACATCTTGTTTCATCCCATTTGTTTCATCTCCTTTTACTTTGGGGCTTCTGAGCCCTTGCATCGTTTCTTTTTCCCAATTTAATTTCACATGTGTGCTGTTCATTGGATGTCTTTGTGCATTGACACTGTTACAAGGTTAGTGGCTATTGTTTCCACCTTCCTTTTTTCCTAGTTCATTTATCACATGGCTTCAGACACAAGATGAATATTTTGGGAAGTTAGTTGCTAACTACACAAGTTTTAGTTTGTGCAACTTGTGGTGTTAATTGATAAGACAAAGATAATGGAGAAGATGGGGAATTTGAATTGCTGTCTCAATCACAAGGAGGCACTCACCACAATTGTCTGGTTTGGACTGGGTTGGCCGATATATTTTTTTTTTAAAGTTATATTGTAGTTTTGTTCAAAAAGACATTTTTTTGTCAGGAGGAAGATTGGGTTAAAGGACAGTATCTTTAAGAAGAGCTAACCTCTGTTGTATTTGTGGTTGGATGTGTGGAAAAATGTGTATGATACACAAACATATTTCTAGTTGTATGATAATTACATGCACAATCCAAATATCTTGGTAATTTTATCAGTGTGCAAAGCTTCTCATGAAATTGATAAAGGACTTGGGAAAGTTCATGAAGTGTTAACAAAATTTGAAACTATGCTGCTTTTCAGGATCTCTTGATATGTTTTGGGCAGAATGTTTTGGGCATGTGTTTTGGGTTTTTGCAATGTCTTCACATGCGTATTTGTAAGTTACAGGCTTTCTGTCAACCAGCAAAAACAGGAACTCCATAATGTGGGATTTCTTCAAGGAGGACAGTGGTCTGGCTGGTGCAGACAAATTTCAGTTCTAATGGTCAGACCTCAATTTTCTGGTTTAATAACATGCATTTGGATGCTTCCTTGCATGGCTTAATAGGCATATAAATGTATAAAATAATTTTTGATCTGTAACCTAATAACAAAAAACGTCTCTTGCAATAGAAAGGAGTCACAATCAGCTCCTAATTTCTTGTAAGAAAGTACAATAAATAGAAGGAGACACGAAAGGAAAGCATACTCTCATTACTCAAATCCCAAAAAAACCTCTTATAGAAATTGTTTTGCTCTACTGATGTTCCTGTTCAGTTTAATTTAATGGTCTTGACCTAAGAATAAAGACTAAGAAAGATCATGTTTCTTGGTCATATATGTGGTATAAATCATGAAATATTGTTAATGTTTATGAGATTATCAGGTTTTTATGTAGAGCAGATTTTTTTTATATACAGCCTAGGTTTTTTGGTTTTTTAAAGCAAATTGTAATTGAAATCTTGGCAATGACAGAATGGCTCCTTTGAGGCATCTTAGTTTTTTGCTTCTTTAGCTTGTTAATAGTTTTCAATTTGATGAATATTTAACTATTTCAGTTTTTCCTCTTAGTGTTGACCTCCCAGTCATTTTAAATTATGGTGGATATTAGGTACTTCAGTATCAAAATTTTCAAAGTTAATGTGACTACTTATAAATTCCATATATTCTATACAAATCAGAACTGAAACAATGTGTTTATTCCTCGGGAGTTAGTACCAGTCTGGGAACACAGTGATTTAGTGTTCCAAGGAATAATTTAAATGCTTACTCAAAGATGCCTTAACAAACATTGCTAATGTAGTATGTCATAAAGAATAGAAGCTAGAATAAACTAGGAAGCAGGGAGAGTGGAAAGCAGCTACTTCAGCTAGGAATTTAGGACCATATGAATTGCAGCAATTCAGCTGGCCATTTGAAATGGCTGGTATTTCTGATCACTTCATGGTTCTGCCACTAAACAAGTAAGTGGAGGTCATTAAACATCCTCATTTTTAAAAATAAGTCATGTTCACGTATTTTCTTTGTTATTAAATATTTCTAGAAAACAGCCCATTCTGATGTGATTATAAGCTTGTCTGGTGTTCTCTTCAGGGATCACAGTTTTTCAAAATAATTTTAGGTTTTTTCATATTTAAAGGTAAATATGTACATAAGTGGAAGTTGTGGAACTTTAACTTAATCCTTGGAACTTAGTGCTCACATAATAAAAACTAGGGGCTGGAAAGAAATGTTTGGGAAATTTGGCTTCTGAAAAATTGATGGGTAGCTACTTATTGCCTGTCTGTGTCTGTTAAATGGCATTTCTTGCAAGTGCCCTGGCAGGATGCTCAAAATTTAGGTAACTTTTTATTGTTTGTGCTTTGTTCTTGGTTAGCCATCCTTGGGAGAAAGGCTTGTACAAATACTAGCTGGCAGGATAGGCCATGACATTTCTGAAAGGATCTCTTACAGGTCTCTTATACAGAATTCATTCCAGTTAGTGTGTCTTACAATTTTACCATCATGGAAGAAAATAACCAAACCCTGGAATAAGATAAAAATTACCTGAAGAAATTAATGTTAATGGACAGCTTACAAGAAAGAAAAATATTAGCAGCTGTTGCCACCCTTGACTTGCAGGCTCTGCAGGATTGTTTTTCTAATAGTAAATACTGATATTTTCAAGATTTTCAGGGTAAAGGGGTTAGAAGTCAAGTTTTTATTGATAAATTATTTGATTTCTTGGGCTGGAAAGGATGTTGGCAGATGCTGAGAAGTAAATGACAAGCAACCTAACTGCAAAGCCCTTAATTTGGTCCAAGGTACCTGCAGAAGATCCTGGCCTGTGAGGACCAGTTCCTCTTAGTTGCTGGTTGCTCTTCCACTCCCTGCAGGACTAGATAGTGTGTACAGTAAAAGCTGGGTCTTTCCCCTTGGTAACAGATGACAGTGATGAGAATGAGCTTTGCTGCCTAAATGTGTGTACAAGTTCATTCTTGTCTCTGCTAGAATGACAACAGAACCTGTCAGTTGGCATGGGAGTGTGCATGCTCTTGTTCTTTGCTCCATCTTTGCTCTACTCTTGCACTGAGATATTCTTTGCTTCCCTTTTGAATTCTGTTCCAGTTTGTCATTCCAAAGCCTTTCATGTCAATTGTTTTGATGAACCTTTGTAATCCTTTGTCTGTCTTTGTGTACTTTGTTGTCCTTCTGGTTTTAGTTCTCCTTCCACTTAGCCTTAAACATCCTGTATGTGTCAGCTTCACAACCATTAATTTAAACTTGCAGCTTTTGAGGTCCAGTCACTGTATGTGTTCATCTTCACATCCAGCCTTGGTTTCTCTCACTGTCCAATGCTCTGCTGTTTGCTTCATGTTCTTATACATGTACTTGGTGAAACAAAACCATAGCAGGACCAGGTGGCCATACTGTCTCTTGTGCTGACATGTAGGGACTACATGGAAGAGAGGTCCTTAAACCCTTCACTGGCAATTCTTGTTGGGTTAGTGTAAACCAGCACATAAAACTGGATTGGTGGTGTTTTTCATCTGAGTACTTTCAGAAAGAGCACTGCATGTCAGAGCTGCTCATTCATGATCTCTTTCTGGGTGCTAGGCCAGTAAGAGAGGGCTGCTGCAGAAACATTTTGTTTGCCTCAGTATTGAAGTCTGTCTAGGTTTGTTCATGGTGTGGAGCTCTGAGTGTGTATGAGACAACTGGCAGTGCTTGGTGAGAGGCAGCAAAAATCACCTCCTCACTGAAGTACTCAGAGGCTCCAGTTGTGTGGATTAAAAAAGGGATCTTGGCTGCATTTGCATTTCTTTCTGCACCAGAGAAGACTTTTTAAAGCAGTAGCAGTTTTGCATGTTGCTGTATCCTTGGGAAAAGAACTGGAATATCTGGCTGTTGGGCTAAAATCACTGTGCAGCAATAGCTTAGAAGTATTTTGCTTCTCTTCTGGCAGAAGCAATTGCTTTTCTTAAGGTGATTTCTTATTCTAAGGTTGAAGTCTGCTCATAAGTAACAGTGGAAAACTCTGGCGTTACTCTTCATAGTAGCATAGTGGGGAGGGACTGTTCAAACTGCTGTCTAACATTAAATTCTTAGTGGAAATAGTTGCTTCAGAACAGAACCCAGAAGAATCCCATCAGATATTTTTTTTTGTTTGGGTTTGTTTTTTTTTAATTGAAGTTGAGGTAAGTCATGTTCTCATCTTTTAATTCCTTGCTTATGAGTTTTATAGATGTTGTACTAAATAAGTGGTGATTCAGGTTTTTCTTCTTTCTTACTTTTGGTAGGAAACTGCCACATTATCTTTGTATTTTAAATATGTACCATCATCTGAGGAGATGTGTTTATTAAAGTTTCTTTTTTCCTCCTCTTTGGATTTCTTGGGAACCTCAGTGCACATTTGAGAAATAGGAGATGAATATGAGTTGATGTTTAAAGGAGAAAGCTTGGTAAATTTGCTGGACTTTTGTACGATAATTTCTATTAAAAGAAAATTGATCTTTTTGTAAGCCAGGCATATGTGCAGATACTTAAATCTTAATGTGCTATATCAGTGGGATTGATACATCCTTTATAATTTTTATAATCAGTTTAAGTCATAACACTCACTTAATAAGTTCCTAGTGCTGTATCTGCTGATCCTTACTTTTTCAATTGATGTTGATTTTAATTACGTTATTTAATGGACACCCTTGTTTGGGGGATTTTTAGAAAAAAACCCTATTTATTTATTCATTTATTACAAAAGAGAAATCTGGCATTTGTTTGAAACTTACCTGTATGGAGCAACGTCAGCTGCAGCATTTGGGAGAAGGGGATTAAAATATGCCTGGAGACCAGTTCAGTTCAGCAGGCAAAAGATTCAAGGAAGTTACTTGCACTTTGCTCATTTACCTCTCCAGTCAGAGCAATGATAAAGTAGCATGAAGAATTATTGAGAAGACTGTACTTTTAGTGCTGTTCTTTGAAGTGCTAATATGGATGCTTAAAAATTTCTGGAACGTATTAAGACACGTAAATATTTCATTGCTGTTACAATAGTGTCTTAACTGTTTTGTAGCTCAGCTGGCTTGTGCTTCTCTTAATCTCTCTTTTCAGAGGGTAAAAGGGAGAGGATATAAAATTTTTACCTCCCTTCTTAATGTGTTAAAAAATTCAAAGAAGTCTGGAAAAATCCCATTGCCAACTCAGATGAGTCTGTGAAAAATCAGACCTGTGCCTGGTGATAATGTGCTTTCTACTATGTGGAGGTTCAGTTATGTTTAGAGAGTGCACAGAGTTTTTCTTGGTGTTCCAGTACCCTGACACAGTTTTGGATAAAATGTGAAGAAATCTGTAAAATGTGATGTTCTTTTGTACCACTCTATGAAAATCCAAAGCATGTGATAATTTTCTCATCAGTCATTGATTGATAAATCATGTTCCCAGGAGTGTTTATGTATTTATGTATTAATGTATGTACCTATTCAGCTGATGCAGCACATTATATTATTTTGTCACATTGCTTGAATGAAGCTAGTACTGTTCCAGTACTTTCATGTAGCAGTCTAAAATTGTGACCTTAATGACCACTGCTGGAGGACTGTGAGAACACATTAGGTAATACCTCCATCTACACATAATCAGACTGAAGAACTTGTTTCATTTTCCCCCTTAGATTTTGCTGCAATAATTGTTTTATCTCAGCTTCTGAAGAACAGTAAAGGAGTTTTGTCAGGTTTTTTTCTTTATTTCCTGTTCTAGATGAAAAGTGTTCTGACTAGCACATTCTAAGACTTGGTTAAATGCATGTGTCAAGTTTCATCTTAGCAGTACTTAAACCTGGAATAGTGCTGGCTAGAATCTGATTTGGTAAGGATAACTGCAAGATCAGGAGAGTGTTTAAAACTCTCCTAAGACAAACATAAGCAAAATATTTGTTTGTAGAACCAACGTGATATTTAACATTGCTTTAAAAGAAGCATGGAAGTCAAATACTTTATTATTTATAGCTGTGGCAGTAAGGTCTGCAGCAAAGAATCTGGAGACGAGGGGCAAACTGGGTTCCTGTTTTCTGTCATGCAGAAAATGCTGTTCAGGTACCCTCAGCCTGCTGGCTCACAGAGTAGCCACAGTTAGTTGTTGTTGGTCAGGAGGCTGTGGGGCAGTAATTATTGTAGTACCTGTGTTCCAGGACTTAGAAAAGCAGTTTTCAGCTGCTTAAATGGCAAAAGGATTGTAAATATTTAAACCTGTCGTGCTGAAATAGGAAATCAACATTGTGTTGCTTTAAGAGGGAAGTTGCAGCTTGGCTTTGCAAAGGTAAGGATGTGGGGAAAAGGAAAAGTAATAAGAAAATTGCTTTTTCTTGTTTTGAGAATGTAGCAACCACAGTGTGTCACACTCCTGGTTATTTGGGAGCTCTGACAGGCAAACCCTGCACTGCATGGATCTGCACAGTTCCCTGATGCTTTTCAAGCTCCAAGAGCAAAGTGCAAGGAGAACAGTTCTATCTCAACTCTTCCACAATAAATAATACTGATGAAATTGGAGTAAAGTGTCATCTAAAGCACCAAGACTTGCTGGAAAATTTGTTTCTATGCATTAGAAATTTTTGTAGTAAACTAAAGTTGACTGCTTTCCTAGTAGATTAGAACTAAGCAAGCTACTACTTGGTGAGGCATGTCTATGATACTTCTGAAAGCTGTATAAATACAATTTTATCATGTATTTTTGATCATGATAAGCTCAGTTTCTGTACTCTTCCCCTAAAACTGTCTTGGACAGAAATATGTACTTACATATTGGACAAAAATTGAGGTATTTTGTAAGATTTCTAACTAGTTTAGGACATCTGGGCTTTGGTAGCATGTAACTTGCTTTTACAAAACAGAACAACTGGAAATAAAATGATACCTTTCTGGGGGAAAAAAGAAAAAGAATGGTGTGGCTTTTTGGTGTCTTGTTTTTCCCTGTTCTCTTTTTTTATTATACTTCTCCCCCTCTCTCTTTCTGCACAGGGTGGGTATTCTGCTCCCTCCTTCTCTCCCTGGCAGGGCTCATTCCAGGGCATCCCTCGGAGTGTTCCACCGCACCGCAGACAGAGTGAGTCTGTACCTCTCACTCATCTCCCTCACCGTGTTCCAGTAGAAGCTTCCCCTTTGCACGCACTGTTCATCTCGTAGTCTCCTCCTCTCTCAGGCAGATCTCCAGGCATACACCATAGTCTGTGCCTAACAAACCGCTTCCTTCGGCCAGCCTACGAGCAGCTACACCTCCTAGTTCTGTAACAGTTATTAAGTGCCAATAGACCTCAGCAGTTCTTCAGGCAAACCCGAATAGGCCCTTGTTTCCAGTCTTGTCTTAACATCAGTCTTGCTTGCTGCATTTCCCTGTTTTCCATGGCTGTGATGCTCTCTCCTGTCCGTGTGTGTGTGTTCCGTTTGCTCACGCGTCCGCACGCGCGTCTCTGGGTGTGTTCACGTGAACGCGTCACGGTTGTGCACAAAAGTGTTGGTGGGGAAGTGTCACTTGCATTGTCTCTCACAGAAAGCTTTAGCTTTTCAGAATGGCTTCCCACAAACTAATTTTTTTTCCCCTCCTCTCTCGGTATTCATTGTAAAAAGGCTTCTCTTACATTGAAGCGGCTGTTGCACAAATTGCATGATTTATTAACGTTCCTTGTGTGCTAGCTACAATGTGGGCTGATATAAGATGCATTTGTTCACTTGGCTTGGATCTGCAAAACAAAAGACAATTGCTGATTTTAAAACTGTGTGCTTACGTAGACATAGAGAAATGGTAAGTCTTATTTTGTGCTTTGGTATTGCATTTTGAATGGTTAAGTGTTTGAAGAAATATAACTACTTCATAATGCTAAAGTTATATTTTTTAAATGTACTGTAATTTGCAAATTACAGTGTTTGCCTAGCAAAGCTCAAGAGTGTATTTGGACAAGAAATAAAGGAAAAGTCAAATTATGGAAACAAAGTAAGATTTCCAGGGCCAATGGAGATCTGAAGAGTAAGCTGCACCTTGGAAAACTAAGCTTACATTTATTTCACGCTGCAATGATCCTTACTTTTATCAATCACTAGGAAAAATCTAGTGTTTTGTAAACTGTGATTCAAATACTCTCTTGATGTTTGTGAAAATGTTCATGTAAACAACTCATCAGGAATTCACAGCCTGTTTCATGGGCTTTTCTCTGTGCAATAAGGGATGTGCTTCATTTTTCTGTGGTGTTTGATGTGGGACTCCCTGTGTGCAATGAGTGTAGAACCCCAAAATCTGACGATTGTCCCTTCTGTTGCTGAGTAGAGGGGCCAGAAGTAGGACAGCCTGGATGATTCACTGTCCTAACAACAGAGACTGACCTCAAGGAGATCAGTTTTAGACTTAAGGATCATATAAATCCTGTAAATGTTACGGTTTTGGGACCTGGTGAGTCAGAATGGGAGGATGGTGTCCCAGGTGACACGTGAGCCTCTCGTGTCACATCATTCACAGCAGCTGCTTAGCTGAAAAAGAAAACCTTGCTTGCTAATCTTGCTGGTTTTCTGAGCCTCCACCTCATCCCTCCACTAACAAGGGTGGCCTCTTATTTGGGATTCCGTAGTAAACTTGTATTATTAAAGCAGGTTGGATCTTTTAGTATGCATCTTACATGTTGCAGTCAAGGAATTGCTAGTAAAGGATGTAAAGTAAATGAAAATGGGTCCTTGACTAGTTAACCTTAACTATAACTGATGTATTCTTTAGGAAAGTAAATTTCCACTAGCTTTTTTCTTTAAGCCTTAGGTTTACTCTATAGAGCAACACCAGGAATAAAAACACACTATAAATTAAGAGGTTCCTTAGACATTTTTAAATTCTTGAAAAACCAGTGCTTTATCACTATGTGAACAGTTCTGTAAAGTAGAACATTACTGGAATGGTCACTATCAGCCTTCTTTCCCACGTGGTTCAGTGGTTTCAGTGTTCAGGTTTTTGAGCCAAATATGTGGTTTTAAGGCAAATGGTGAGCTGGGCATCACCACTGAGTGTAGGATAGTGTGAAACACTAATGTCAGTGTTCCTTTGCAAGGCTACAGAGAAGATGATGGTGACATGAAGTAGTTTCAGGTTTTGTCTGGTTGTGTTATCTGTATAGACTTGGAGTTCAAGCCCTTCTTTCCTAACTTCTGGATCCTGAACCTAAAATATCCTCTCTGCATGTGAATTTTGCAGCTTTCTTCACTATGATGTTGATAGCTGATGGATACATAGATCACTTACAGACACTGTAGATTATAAGGGTGTAAATCTGTAAACTGTTCATATTACAGTGTGTAAACAACTAAAAATCATTTCCCTCCTGCTGTACAGGACAGGAAATATATCCCTGCTAGGTAATATTACACTTGTGTAGGTTTATGGTTCTCTCTAAGCACCAGTCACAATGTCAGCACACCTACTCCTGAACTTGCCTTTAGGATATCACTGCACTGCAACACACTTCAGCATTGGATGTATGTTTCTCACTTTTAATGACAATTTTTAATACTTCCACATTTATTAATTTCATGTTTTTTCACCAGCCTTGGAAACAATTCAGCACTTTGCATTTCATAAACACTTTGATAACAGTACATTAATTTTGTCATTTTATATGGAATAAAAACCATGAAATTTTGTTCCTGTAATCCCATGTGTCATGAACTAAACTCCTGTGTAATGGTCATTTATTTTTCTTTTGGTTATAGGATATATTTTGATTACATCTCAAACTTTGTTCCATACAGTTAAAACTTTTCCATTTGTGTTCTAAAGCCTTAATGAGGCAACTCTAGAAACAAATGTTTAGAATACACATTGCAAAGGAAGCAATCACGAGTTTGTGTTGTAATACAAGAATATTACACCACCTCCTTTATGCCCCTTACTCCAAATGCTTCTCCACACAGAAATGCTGTTTAAAACTGCTTTGCTATTCAAGCATTGCAGTTGTTACATCTCCACTTACTGTGCACATCCTGGAACATCCTGGAAGAAGTATTTAGACTTTTTGCATGTAAATATTAGAGACAGATAATCTAAGCAATTCTAGCAGGTGACACACAGCTTGTTATCACCAGGAGGAAAGCTACTCTATGCCCAGTGACTATAAATCAGATCCAGGCTGTGCTTTTTCATGCATTTTCTTTTCAACAAAGACACATTGCTCAGCGCTGAAATGTTTCCAAAGCTTTATTGACTGATGCAGCTTTGTAGGGTGTACAAAATGTTTGTGTTAGCAGAACCAACCAAGTTGTGCCAGAGCATTAGCTGGGAAGTTCTGTCACAAATTATTAAAAACATCCTGGAATTATACATTACTGTCTTTCAAATGTAATTTTTGCTCCAAGAGTGTTCAGCTATATGAAGAAGAGTCTTTTAGGAAAAACTCCTTTTCCTCCCAACTTCAGTACTTGCAGAGTTAACTACAAGAGAAATTTCTCTAGTATGTAACTAAATTTATGTTTGCAAAAAAACCCCTTCATTTTGTATATGGTCATATTTATCTGCTTGTTGCACATATATCTATATTTGTAGATTAAACACCTGCCTTGATGTAGTTACGTATTACTTGAAATAATTTTTCTTTGAAAAAATAAATTTTTCCAAGTTGGGGTTTCTGTACAGACTATGCAGGAAAAAAAAAATAATGCTTTACCACATGACCAATTATTTTACTAGCCTCATGGCTGTGGTGAATGATGCTTTAAAAAAATACGATTGTTTTGTGTCATTATTTGAGGTCATTCTCCATACTGCAGAATCCTACATTTTAATGCTGAAATATGGATATAATACAGCTAGATCAAAGGGAAAGAAAAAAAAAAGTTCAAAAAGAAGGTATTAGCAAATGCTACAGATTTAAGGTGTGAAATGTAGATGTTTTCCAGAGGTGGAAAATGAGAGCTGTCTGGTGCAGCCTTTCAGCAGGGCTGTGTCTGCACAGGCTGTGGTTTGAAATGACAGCTTATACTGAGCCAAGGCAGTGAGAGGAGGGATGGCAGAACTGATGAGGAAATGAATTACACAGCAAGATTTGTGACCCTTCCTTTCCACTCCTTCCCAAAAAGAACCTGTGGTAGTTGTCTCTTTCAACTGATGAGGGAGTTGCTAGGAAGATGAATTATTAACAATATGGGCACTATGATCCAGGGATGGAATGCTGTGCTTTTAATGACCTTGCTGTTCAGGGTTAGGTATTGAATGTACATATGCATGGATGCAAAGATTTTCCTTTTATACAGTTGTAATAATACACACAAATTTTAGTTGCAGGAATGTAAGAGATTAACTGCTAAAAACCTTGAAGTTCTAAGAGTGAAGATATTCCATGCAGGTCTTGCTATAAATGTTTTTGTACTGCATTATTTAAATACTGTTGCTACTTTTGTTTCTTGAAGGAGGACTAAGAACCAGTGGGGGACACGGTAATTGCAATTGAAATGGTGAAAAGTTGCAGTTCTGTCATGGCAAATGCTCATTGTTTTGTCTTGGTCCTCTGACATCATTGTCCTTGTCTTTTTCTTGTCTCTGCTTTCCATTATGCCATTGGCAAGGAGTTGAGAAGTTAGTCCATTACTTCTGTGATAAAGCGTGGTACAGTACAACTTCAGATTTATTCCCATCTCCCCCTCACGCATTGTCACTGTTGGGATTTTTTCTTTGCCCTGTGCATGATGCATGTCTGTGGGAGATGTGCATGCAGTTCTCAGAATTTCCATTGCATCGCTTCCCTCCTTCCTCAAGATACTGCAGGGAGAAAATGCCTTTATTTCATTCCACAGAGGTATTATAAAGGGAATCGAGATGGGGATCAAGATAACCAAAGCAAAACTGAAGGGAATTTTCAGCTAATTAATGAATATCACTGTTATGACCACATTTTTAACTTCTTAAACAGTCCATTTAACTTCTTTAACAGTACAACATGATGCTTCAGTTTTCCAGCACAAAGCTAATACAGCCTCAGTAGTTTGATAACTGTACAATACTGGTAATCCTTGTCTTGGATGTCATCTTCCTCTGGATGATGTAACAGCCAGTTTTACTTGAGAGAAATAATAGAAAAATCTCATAGGTAAATGAAGTAGTGAGTGAATTGAGTATTTTTAATTAGTGCATCAGTATTTGGGAGGCTTTGAAGCTCTTGCCAGTACAAAAAAATCTGTTTCTTTGTGGATAAAGGAGCATGTGCACAAAGCACTTTGTCTAATGTACTTCCAGTTTGAGGAGAGCTAAGTGTCTTCAGCTACATTGTACTTGAAAGTTTGTGTCCAGCTTTGCATTTTAGAAGCATCCCTAAGGAGTGCAGGTGTCTACCTGCACATTTTCTTTATGGGACATACATAGAAGTCTGGGTAGCATGGCAGTCTATTCCAAACCAGAACTGGTCCCACCCCAGAAATATTACCAGAAGTGTACTCAAGACAATGCAGATGAAACCCTTTTTTTTAGGACTTGTATGAAATAAAATACTATGTCTGGAAGGCAGAATGCTTCTTTATTTCTCCTCCTTCATGTGATGGAATTCACCAAGTACTTCAGTCCTTCAGCTGGTTCATTGTTTTTACCAATAACATAGTCAGAATTTCAAAGACTTTCTTTGTAAAAGGAGAATTTGTATTTAGTACAAAGATATGAGCTGTGTGTGACAATAATGCAGTTGTCACTGTTGGATACCTTGTGAACTGATGCGTGCGTATTTTTCAGGTGGCATTTTGCTGCTTTCAGTGTCATCTAAGTGTAAATGCATGTAGAAATTTGATGCTATTAAAATCTATCATTTTGATAATTTGACAGATCTTGAGTAGAAATACACAATTAGAAAGCAGTACAGTATCTAAAACAACTGGGCAAAGATGATACCAGAGCTTTAGTGTCCTCATAATTCTGAGCACATAGCCATTTTCTGTCTTAGTATCACTAAGTATCACTAACTTTCTGGGTAATAAGCTGCTTAGACCTTTTAGGCTTATTAAGGGTAATGAGGAAAATGTGTATTTGGCTATTTTTATATGTAAAATGCAAAATTGCCCAAAGGGAAGAGCTCAAATACTACCTAACCTTTGTCAGAAGAATTCAAAATAGCATTATTGAAACCTTGATGGCTTTGTTGTACTTCAGATGTGGTTAACTCAGCTTTCCATACATATTAGTTTCTTCTGTAACTTTACAATTTTTTTTAATTTTATTGATTAGTATTGCTAGAATTATTTGATATTGCTAGAATTTTTATTGATTAAATTAGATACTTATCTGTGTTTTTGAAGACTAGCATTTTAAAATCCTTCCTAGCTGAGGGAGGACAATTTTCTGACAACTGTTTTCCACATTTGATACAATAGTGTGGACTATAAATATTTTAATTTTTTTTACTTTAAGTGGGATTAGAAAATATGATTTATTTGTTGTAGTACTTGCATGGGAACTGGGTACATACTGCTTTTGATTCTGCATTCATTATCAGCAGTTTTGGTTTTGCAGGTGAGATCTCAAATCAGTAAATCATTTTGGCTAACATTTGCCTGTCAGCTCCTAGACCAGAAGGATAATAACTTCTGTTACCCAAACATAAACACTGGAAAATGGGAAAAATATCTGGAGGACTAATTTTATTTAAGCTGTAACTCTCTCAGTGTATGGAATTATTTGTTGGGCTTAGCATTTCCTTCCTGTGGGATTGTATATTTAAGAAGGATTCACAAAGTTAAACTAGTTCTGGGTCACATAAGGAATAGTTTTGGTACTCACTTGACACCATTTTGGAGGCTTCTTTGCCCTTTTTTTTAGTCTTTTCCCTCTTTCCAAAACAATCATGTTCTGACTGCTCAGGATATTTGCCTTACATATCTATCACTGATAGCTGATATCACTGCTCCAGATGTTGCCTTTCCTTACGAGACAACTGTTACATTCTAAAGGGAAAAACTGCTCATAAATAATAAATAGACCGAGAAACCTTGATTTTCCTCTCATTAACCATTAATTTTTTTCTTGATGAGGAATTCTGAGGATTCAGTTTCCAGTAGTAATCCTGCCAGGGAAAAGATGAAAAGCCTAAAGAGTCCTGAGATGGGCTATGGCCCTAAATGTGTAACAGGAATCTGGCATGCACAGCTGTCATTGCATTCTTCCTGCTGATTAAAGAAGAGGTAAAAAGACCTGACAAATAATGTTGGTTTTTTTTCTTTAGAACTTGTGAATAATTCAGGAGAGTGATTAAAATGAGACTTTTAGTCAAATCTCCCAAACACAAACATTGCTTCTTTTTTATTTACTCTATTTCACTAGTAAACAGAATAACCCTGTTTACTGTGTACATGTGACCTGTCAGCTGGTAAGAATCCCAGTAGTTGAGTGATGACTAGTTGGTAGGAGTTCAGTTCCCCTCCTTTGTAAAGAAAATGAGAAAAATAATCCCAACCTGCTAAAACTGTACTTTAGGTTTTAATAGATATGGGGGTTTGCCATGAATTGCAGAATTTTTAGTAATGCTTCCAAGATCTGTATCCAAGTTGCAGGTCTAGGACGTATTGTGAAGCTAGTACACCACTAATCTTTTAAGTCTCTTTACAGGGCAGAGCAAAGAGAATAGAAATTACTCAGAAGAGGTACTGGCAATTCTCTTGTCTGACACGTGTCTGATTAGACTGTATCTTCTGATAAAATGTAAAATCTTCTACAGTTCTCTTTATCCCATGGTTATCAGTGTGGTAGAGTGTGGTCTCTACTTTCACATGAACTCTGTTTCTCTATCAGCCCATTTAAAATCACTTCAAGATAAAACAGTTACCTAAGCTTAGTCAGAGGCCTGATTAGCAGATCAACCAGTTTTTCTGGCCTCAGTAAGGCAAGGAAAAGGCCTGTAAGTTCATGTGGTTCATCCAACTCCTTTCCTGCCTGTGCAGTAAAAGGGTTGGGGTAGTGAGGTCAGTATGCAGTGAGCAGAAATTAAAGCTGGACACAGCTGTTGCGTTGGGTCAAGTGCTTCATTAGAATTGATCTGCACCGAAATTAATTCTTGCGCTGTCCTGCAGATGTGGGTGAAACCATCAGCCATGTCTTCTTCATGTTTCCTTTTCAAGCCAATCTGTTTCTTTTTTTGTCTTTATGTTGTTGTTTATTTCAGTGCTGGTGTATTTTTTTCCACTTCAGTTACAAGTTCCATTTGTACGCATCCCACGACCCATCCTGTTTTGCCAAAGTCAAAGTTTTGATTTAAAAACCCAGATATACAGCCCTTATCAAGCATCCAGTCAGCTCACGTTGGATTCTGAGTGTATCTGGTGTTTTCTCTGCCTAATATATTCATGTATTATTTTCTCTTCAACAGCCTCAAGTACTACAGCCTTCCAGCAGCCTTCCCAATTCCACAGACCTCGCCCAGGGAAAACTAATAAAAGCTCCACATATCGAGGTCCACAGTGAATATCCTAAACCAGATCTGCATGACAATGGAAATCATCAGAATCCAAATGCTGCAAATGTCTCTCTCTCAAATAGCCCGAGTGACGTAAACTCTTTAACAAGCGTACAGTTAAACACAAAAGATGAAAATGCATCATATTTGGACAATTTGAAAAACAAAAACACTGAAGACCCTGGCGAGGTGGCTAGTAATAAGAAGGGTACACTGCCACCTCGTTCCCACTTTCAGACCTCTACACGAGCTGATGCTCCAGAGGTGCAGACTGGATTACCTGTGAAAGGTCAACCCTCATTCACAAACCAGGCTTCTCAGCCAAAGACTTCGAGAATCGCGAAACCCCCAACTGCTTTAGTGCCTCCTACCATGGCCGTTCGCGTACGATCTGCAGATCATTCCACTGCTTCCAAGGAATGTGAGCTTCTACCACTGAGTAGTTCGACTCAGCCACAGCCAACATCCGGGCAGGATAACCTAAAGGGTAAACAGAGTCAGAAAGTGTCAAAACTTCGCCCACCAACTACGTCCTTCGTTAAATCCAAGCAAGTGAGCAGTCAGAAATCCACACCGGTACCTCCAGAGCCCCAGAACACCTCCCTAAAGTCTAACATCCCAAGGCCACCAGTGCAGAGAAAGGAAAACGTGCAGACACACTCTGCAGGTTTGCATTCCGGGGACAGCGTGCCCTCCGGCCGGCATTCCCGCCTCCCGAAGCCAAAGACACACTGAGGCCGTTCCCACGCGTCGCTGCACGATGCCACGCCGTTACCCACTCCCCGTGTTGTGACTGCCTTGGAGCCTGCTGTACCTGCAGCCTGCAAATCCTGAGTCACTCTTCCCACTGGCATCTTCTTTAGGGTTTGCATTGTCCATCCTGCCGTGTTCTGAGGCTGATGTTACGAGCTGTGCAGTGTCTCTTCAGAGTGCTTTATTTTATCGTCGGTCTGTAATAAAGATGGTATTGCAATCTTAGTAATTAAGCAAATACTGAAGTCTGTGGTGACCACAAATGCCAGAATGCTGCACTATTTATTTCAGGATGGCAGAAATTATTTCTTACCTCTGTTTGAGTTATTAGACAATGAAATTGCTGTTCTGTCTAACTTCTTGGTTCTGAGTACTTGATAGGTCAGAGTGGTAGAAAATTAGACTGACTAGCAGATGTTTTATTGGCCATAATTCTGACTCTGTATTCCAGAGGCCTATGCAAAAATCCTTGTATTTATCATTCTCTCGAGACTGACATATTTAATGTTATTTAATCTGATGGGTTGGGTGGGTTGTGTTGTTTTGTTTTGCTGTAATCTGAAGTTGCTCTGTTCTTTATTTATCCCGTTTTCACTGTTCACAGACGTTAGGCAGATTTCACAGGGTGAAACAAATCTCGCTTAAACATCCTCATTTGTTAAATGATTGTGGTATTGTTTTTATTGTGTTGAATAGACACATTACCGGGTAGATTCTTGAAATGCAGTGCTAAGGATGTTTATCCAAACCTTCCAATGCAGGCTCTTAAGAATTGGTAAGTAGGGAGCCTCTGGGAATAAGGGGTCCAGAACACCTATGTTGAGGTTGCACAACATGCATTTTAATTAATATTTTAAACTTTTATTGTTCTGCTTGTATTTATTGATTTCTGTTTAATATTGAAAGGCTCTGAAGTACCTGACTTGAAATTTTGCACAAACTGCCATATGTGTAAGAATTTGAAACTATGTTACAGAATAAAACTTATATTAAAAATGCAACTATTTTTTAAAAAGGAAAAAAAATTAACCCCACTTATTTGCTTTGAGCAGTCCTATTGTGTCCTAATCCAGAGCTGGTACTCTTAAGAGTTTTTCAAAAACGTGGGGTTTGGGGGTTTTTTTGTTTGTTTGTTTTGGGTTGTTTTTTTTTTTTTTTCCTAATTTCTGAAGAAGTGCATGATAACTGGTAAGGAGCTTTTTGGGGAAATTAGGCATAAAAAGGTATATATACATTTTTGTGCTCTCTAGGTGAAGTATTTTTTCTGAAAGTAGTCTTGGTGCACTCTGGGACCATGACACAAATGATGTGAGTTACATGTGCCCATATCCAATGAGAAAGCTTTCCAGAAATTTGATGTTATGTCCCATCTCCAGTTCTTCCCGTCTTTCCTGTGACTCTTTGGATGTTAGTGGTGGGGTTCTTTTTTTCCTGTTCTCGAGTTGGTTTGAAAATCAGCAGCAGAAGGCTGTTGCAACAACTTGGCTCAGAATCTGTTCCTGAAGAGCACATAATCTCAGTAAAATGCAACAGTGTTAGTTTGTTCTAAGCTCTGGCTGTAGGACATTGACATATTACAGTATTTTCTTTGAGAGAATTAAAGTGAGTATGTGTAGACATTTCATAAATGAATTCAATATTCAGCTTGTATAATCTAAGGCCTTTAACTGGGGCTATCCTGATGGATACCTCAGATAGGTGAAGGAAAAAAGAGTCATCTCACCTTAGTTTTCAGTACATATTTGCTATTCAAGAATTATTTTGGATTTCTCACACTGTAATTTTATTTAACTGACGATGAAGTGAAAAAATGAAAAGCTTGGGGGTGGAAAAATGGGTAGGGAGAGATTCTTTTTCAGAACTACTTACATCAGTCTGAAATCAGGGACCTGCAGGACGTTCTGTGAACTGAAGCAATGACAATGTAAGCAAGACATAACAAGACAAATAATGTTAATTGTTGGTATAGAATCAGAAACCAGAAACTTGAGATTGCAGTAACAATTATGCTCCGGTGATAATTTATTTCCATGAAAAACATTGAATCAGTGGTATTTAGTGTACATATTTACTTAAATAAAAATAAAAAAATAAATAAAACTCACTTTTTATATTCCCCAAAACTAGCTCCTGGCAGCTAACTGTGTTTCTCAGGAGTTTAAAGACTGCTGAGGGAATGATCAGGTTCCTCCTTCTTTTTCCGGTCCATATAGATTTCTATGGAAGGTGTGTTTTTTAAGTTTACTTTCCTTGAAGAGAAGCTGATTTTATTGTTAGTTGTATATGATTTTGTGTAAAAATACATTTTTCACCTAATGTTATTGACAGAAATTCATCATCATCTGCTTCTTATTCTGGAGGTATCGCCAGCCTGATTTAGTGAGTTTCAATTTTTATGTTTACATTTAAAAGTATAGATATCTACACCTTTATTTGTATCTGCACCTTTACTGAAAATTAAGGAGATGATCAAAGCAAATAAAGCCAAGAATATTGAAATGATCAAGGTTTTTATTAAAAAGTTAATAATTTTCTTTCCAGAAGAGAGTGTTATGTTTATATGGGCATGTATATATTTATTAAAGGAACATAAGTAGATTATAGTCCTTTTTTTTATAGCATTTCCCCATTTTGTTCTGACAGATTAGTGAGACACTGAGCTGGAGCCAGCAGGATTTGATCCTGGATGAGACAGATGCTAGCCTGGCTTGTGTTTGTGTTCAGCTGCTAACCTCGCATCCCTCTAAGACAACTGCATGTTTGAGCTCTTCAGACTTTACCAGGGAAGGCTCTGTTGCACGTATAGTAAGTCCAGAGTATGGCAAAGCCTGTCAGGAGATGGGCAGCTGGGAGAGAAGTGGTGAAGTGAGGTTTGAAACTTCACCGTGGTGAAAGATGGGGTTTGGGGAGTGGTGCATGAGAGGGCACTGAGAGTGCTTGTCAAATGGGATCAAGTGAGTATTTCCAGGTACCATATCTACCTTATGGAAGGTGCAGATACATTATCAGTACTGGTGCAGATTATCCAAAATGTGTACATTTAAGTATTTGATATCTTCAGGGGTCTTTTTTAGGTTTATAAAACTGAGTTATTGCCATTTTTTTTTGTTTTGATTTCTCATTCTTTTGTGCAATATTCACAAAAGTATTAAACTACTGTTGAGTATGTGCGTACAGAGGCAATTACGCATTTTAACAAGTGAATAAACACAAAAGAAAAGAGCAGAATTGCACTTTAAATGAGCTTTATTGCTTGGAGTTGTGCCTAAAATAATCTAGATGCCTCCTGCTGTGTGTGGCTTTTGTTTGAAACAAATTTCCCCGGTAGTGTTGCTGTTTCCAAGGTATTCTCACATCACTTTCACAGGATCGATATGCACTCTAGCATGTTTAAAAGTATTCATATAGTGTACTGAGTTTTTTCTGTGCAATGACTTTAATTTAACCGTGGAATTCTAACACTGATGATACAGCCAGATCATTATTACCTTCCCCCTCCCTGAAGCTAGCACTTCCTACTGCCAATCAAAGCCAATGGTAAAATTTCCCTAGGACTAGCATAGCTCTTAAAGAATAATGGTCCCAGAACACGGTTTTGAGAAAAGAAGTGCAATATTATCTCTCCAACTTTCTCGAAATAATTACGAAGGCCCTTAAAATCCAAAACGACGCAATTTTGAGACAGTTCCAAAAAAAAGTGGTTCCTCAACTTTCCATCTTGGAGCAGTGAGAGTAGGCATAGCAACTAGACTGCATCATAGGTCAGTCCAGTTCATTTCATCCTTGATCTGAATGCTGATTTGTTGTAATGATGCCTGAAAACTGAAATACCATTTGCGTGATTTCCTTTGTTTGCATGTCACAGCCATATGCACATTCTGAAGTGTCATACTGGGGTAGGTTGCATGTTGTGGGGGGAAGTATTTCTGATTTTGCACACCACATAATTCTCTTAACATGGACATTTTCTTGCCATACAAATGGAAATCAGCTCTTGAATTGGGCATCCGTAGCTGTTTCTTATCTCGTTAGAGAGGCTTTTTCTGAGCAGAGTGGATTTAATGTGACCCTGGTGGTAGGGCTCAGTATAGTCATCTTACAACTGTGCTATCAAGGAAATTCAGTCACTGTTATGGTAAAGCTGCTCACTGCCTACTTAATTGTAAAAGCACCACCATAAAACCAACATAACTCCTGCGTAGCAAAATCTTCAATTCAGTACTAGCTAAAACAAGAGGTACCCTTACTATCTGCTTTGTTGTTTTTGGTTTTTTAACCCAGGCCAGAGTAAATACTGTATATTGGAATTTGCTTGTAAAGTTGATTAAAAAACCTGTATGTAAAAATTCTTTCCTCAATGTTGCTCTAGTGAATAAAAATAAAAGTCATAATTCTAATAAGTATCTCTTTCTCTTGACTACTCACTTCTATGTTCTGTTGAGTCATTGTGCAAAATGTAGACAGAACTGTAGACAGAAGATCTAGGGGGACAGAGGGATTAGGCCTACACTTACAGTGGGTTTTTTCCTTGGAATTGTCTTTCTCCAACAGAAATGGCAGGCTTTTAGCATGAGAGTGGTATTAAAGAAAAAAAAAAGGATGAAAAAAATACATAGAAAAGCTAAACATTTTAATGTATTGATTGCAGATGAACATGGACTGACATGGCTAGTTCTTAAAGGTATGTTATGGCACCTATAGTGCAGTTAGGAAGAGTATTTATTAGTTGTCTTATGTATGTAAGAAGTTAAAATCATTATTGTACGATACCTTGAGACAGTTATTTCCCCACAGAAGTCCAGATGAATACAATTTGTGCAAATATGCAAGTCCTAATTATACAATTAGTATAGTCAGTATTTTGCCTATGGTTTGAATCTTTTGCTGTTCTTAGATGAAAGGAAATCTGCTCCATTAATTAATCTGACCTATTTCAGTAGATGGAAGTTCAAGTTTGAAATTATGATCAAAAAGGGAGGAAAATCCTATAGTCTGAAGTAAGAGCATTTTAAATGTACTGCAGGCAGGCACTTTTAATCTTTAACCTAATGTTAGCTTCAAGATGGCCTTTGAAAATTTGCATGGGTTTTGGGGGTGGAAAGAACTGCACAGTTGCCAAGTTCAAACCAAGAAGGTTTGAATTTCCTTCCCAAGAAGGAAGGAAGGTAGTGTGAATGAATCCTGCCTTGTAGTCGTCCTGGGTAAGTGTGCTCTTTGTTACTTGTAACCATGATATCTAATCCTTATCAATGTGATCCTCAGGTGTTAAACAGCTGTTGCAATGACCCTGGAAACAGTGTCCCTAAAAGCTGTGATTGACAGCTTTCCTGTCTTCCTCATGCAGAGGCAAAGGCTTCCTGGCAGTGGTGAGCCATCTGCTGCTGTCCAGACTGAGGGCAGTGGTCTCCTGACTGGAGCAGAGCTGCTTTATTGCTGTTGGGCAGAATGTTACACATGGAGAAAAGGTGAGAGGATGAGACATTTCAGACCTTTCCCTTCCCAGAATGAACAGCCCTGGCACCTTCCCTTTGACAGAAATGTCTGGGGCTTGTATGAGCACAGTTAAATACAACTGAGCCAAGACAAGTTAATATCAATTTGTAACATCAACCAGGTTTGTGCAGTTGCTGCTTGCCCTGGGTTATGGATATCACCTGCTGTTTGAAACAAGAATTGGCTTGTAGTAGAAGGAACTAAACATAAATGCTCCAGCTCTAAAAATGAGTTACTCAGATATTTAGTGCTAATCAATCTGAAAGCTAAAAGGGTGGATTTCTGTTAGGATTTTTAATATTTTTCTCTGAAGCCACAGGCAGTAAGAGCCCTCGGGTCTCATACAATATGTGGGGTGCCCTGCAGGCTTGCTCCAAGTCCTCACTGAAAATACAGTATGAGTTCTTAGGAAGATGCTGAAGGCAGAAGTAATTGACCAGAAACCCTGTTTTAAGAAGGATTTTGAATATGGTTATTCCAAAGCAGAGCCCAATCTGAAAACTTCAGTGCTGTTTAAAATGCTTCCCTCCCTCACAGGCTCTGACAATGACATCAGTTGTTGAAAGCATTTTATGACAGAGGCTGGTTTTCAAAGCCTGTTAACAGTGCAAGCCCCTGTCCAAGGTGAGAGGCTTTTAAAGCTGGTTGTAGACATGGGACATTCCAACAGTTACTTCACTTTGGTTTGGCTTGGTTTGGGTTTTTTCAGAAAATTCCATAGCAATGCAGCAATTTGGGAGAAGCATTTAGATTTCAGTGGAGCTTCACATTCTGACAACATGTGATTCTCAGCACCTCTCCAATCAAAACAATTATTTAGGTTTTATTCTGTAGAGACCTGATAACATTACTTTCTTGTGTGCCTCAGTTAGAGGCACCCTTGAAAAGCAGCCTGTGCATTGCCTCATTTCCTCATGAACATCAGAGCACCCTGTGTGTACACAGTGGTCATTCTAGGGGTGGTAAATACACTAATTTAGCTATATCAGAAGTATATGCATATAAAACCTATCAGCCTTTAAAGACTTGGATCATTTGGTGTGATAAATTTCAATGCTGAGTAGTACGAAAGTCCAGCTATTCCCACAATTCCTTTTTAATTGCTACTCAGTTTGACAAACTGTACTAATTATCCCATGCTACTGTTAATCTCTCTGCCTTAGTTTCCTCATAAATAAAATAAGAATAGTACCAGTGTTAGCAAAGTCAAGGCTTGCAAGATTGTATGCTGACAGCATGAAAAAAATTTCCCTGAGGAAACGAATCCACCCTTATTTTCTTGAACACTGTATTAATCTTCCGGCATTTGCCTGCTCAGGAGTCTTTAAAGGAAATTTTTTAAATTCCTTGCATGCAAGTTTTGTGGACCTTGTTGAGACTCTTTTGTTATATCCAGTGAATTTCCATCTTCCAAGAGTTCTGTGGCATTTTATTTGCAGGAATGAATGAAGTGTAAATGAGAGGGAATGGTTTCTCTGTGAGTTACATGCAGCACAGCGAACAAGTTCTCTGAAGCTCTGTAAGGAAGTCCTCATGGAAATCTGTATCCCAAACAGCACAGTGGCAGTCTCATGGGATGATAGGAAGCAGATCCAGGAGGATCCCTAAGGTGTTCATCACGTTTATACAAACAGTTGTGAGTTTGTGTGATCCTTCCTTTTTTAATTGCACTCACCTTTGGCCACTGTGTGGCACTGAGACTGCTGCAGGCAGCTCTGAGCACAGCCCTGGTTTGTATCTGTGCTGTGCAGTTTCTGTGGGTTGTTGCTGTGTTTTCCTGTCCCCAGCAGTGAGGCAGCAGCCCCCAGCAGGGGACAGACAGCCCCTTGTGTGAGCTGCTGGATCAGGCAGGAGTAGGGGAGCAGTTGTTGCTGCAAGACACAGCAGAAGGTTGTCAGGCTGAGCTGATCTGCCAGCATCTGAGCTTATGTTTCTAGAAAGTCTGATGTTCAAACCATATGCTTATAAGCTGTTGCAGATTTGCTATTCCCATGCAGGAAGCCTAATGATGCACCAGCTCTCTGCCCATCATGTGCTTTTCATCCCAGTATTCAATTCCCAACTTCAAAGGAATTAGTTAGGATCTGTGTGTGAGCATTATATTAATGGCTGTTAAAAGCTCTGTGTGTGGCATTTCTGGGATATACAGGGCCCTGAAAAAATACTGTATGTTTGGAGTTTGTATTTAGGCATGAAAAATACGTATTTCTTTTTAAATGTGCTTCTAATGACACTTTGTTTAGCTGCTTGGAGGGTGTTCATTTTCTCAAGAGATTATCTTTGTGAGTTATTGTTCTGCCAAGTAATATTGTCGGATTTCACAGAAATTTATTTATTTTAAAGGAAAAAAGGATCATGGAGGTTATTTCACAGAGCTGTATTACACTTCTTATGTTGCTAACACAGAAGAACACCCCATCTTTTTTTTAATGTGTTTTCTTGTGTCCCATCCTGCAATGTGCTAGTGCAGGAACAAACTATCAAACTTGAAGAGGGGTGTTAGAAATACAATTATGGCTACATGATCAATGTTACAGAAGGGCTTTTCAGCTGCTCCTGTAACTAGGAGCATGGATCTCTGTGCTGTGCTAAGTACTCTAAGCTCAGTACCAATTGCCCAGGCCTTAGCAAACGTGTTTTAGGCAGTGTCGGAAGGATAAACTCCAAAATCTGATAGTGTATGTTTTCTTGGTAAAGCACTTGGAGCTCTACTAACAGAAAAAGACAAGACTTAGCATTATTACTTAAATTGTAAATTCATAGCAGGCAGGTGGATAACAGCGAGCAAGATGAAATGTTTTGCGTGGGGAAATTCCCGCGGAGATGCAGCCCCGTCCATTCATTCCCTTTCTGTTGGGGTGGGCTCGGAGCGAGTCGCTGCTCTCCGCAGTTCCGTTCCCCCTGTGACAGCAGAGGGCAGTGCGATGCAAGCAGCCGGCCCTGCCAGCTCCTGTCCCCGTGTGTCACACACCTTCCCGGCCGTGGCTGCGGCTCTGCCTTCTCCTCACCCTCTCCTCCTCGCTGCCGTGGGCCAGCCCCACACTAAGCAACACTGATCCCTTGTTTTCAGCCGGCGGCAGCCACGGGGCTCAGTGGGGAGGAGCAGTCAGCTCCTAGGAGGTGGAGGAGGTAAACAGGCATAGGGAACCTCCGCTGAAGAATCTGTGTAATTCGAACTGGAATAAAGTAGCTGTTCTCCCTGCTTGGTCTCTGTGACAGGCCTGCCTTGTTCCAGCCGGCTGTATTTATCATTCAGCTCATGTGGGATGTCCACAGGAGAGATGGGAGATAAAGACTAAATGCTCAAATATGTTGGCAACTGCAAGCCCCTGAAGAAATCTTTGACTGCTCTTTCAGTGCACAAACCCCGCAGAGCAAATCCTGCTGGGAGGAAATGATCATTTCACTACACCAACACAATTTGTTGTGCTGTGGTCACTGTTAGAAAATTACTCAAGGAGAACCTCTGTGTATTTACTTTCCTGTTTAATTGCGTGTAAATTTTCCTGTACGTAACACAGATAAAAAAAAGCAGAAATCAGTCTCACTATTGGGTCCTGTTTTCATTGTGTTTTAAATGAGGCTGATTTCTTGAGCATACTTCTGTTATATCTTTAAAAAGAAATAATTACTTGCTCATATGGTTCCTTGAATTTCATATCCAGTAGGTAACACTTCCTTCTCAGGCCTTCAACAATGGAAGTCATCACATGTGCTTGGGAGCCAAAACTTTATTCAGATTTTATTCATATGAAAGATGAAGCCTGTTGTGATCAGATTTAATTTAATTTAAAGAAAAGATTTCTTTAAGTAGAGCAAGTATTAAATAAGGTTAGAAGAATTTATCAACTGCACGTAACTGACCTGAACTGAGATAAATACGAACCAGCAATTTTTTAGGAAATTAAATTAGTGATGTGTTAGACCTGGGTCTTTTCATTGGGAGTCTCTTGTTTGTTTAACCTGTAGCTCTGTGAAACCTTGGACTCAACCTTTTTATTTTTCTAGCAGTTCTGTTCCAGTACACAAAGAAGAGATTCTTAATAACCCAGTGCAACTGTTTAAAAATGTCCCTTTGACCCTTCAGGTAAACTGAGTCCACATTAGCCTGTCCCCAAGTTCACATACAATTTTTTCTTTATAGTGTTTATTCGGAAATTTTTGCCTCATTGCTCTTCTCAGATGGAATCTTTATTTTAACTGATAGCAAGCAAATCACACTTAAATGACAATTTATGTTAATTTTAGCAGTAAGAAACCAGGGCTTTGTTTATGGTAGCTCTGTTTATTGTACTCAGCAAACATGCTGCTGCTGGATCTGTATCACTTTTCAGGGCTGTTGTGCTTTGTACCATTCTGTAAAATAATTTTTTTTTTTTTTTCCCCGACTTAGTCCAGCAGAGGGAGTTATTTGATTTTTGGTTGGATTTTTTGAGGTAGTGATGGCTTTTTCTCCTGTGTTCCACAGATTCTGTAGCATGAGTTATTGTTGGTATCTACCACCAGTCTGAAGAGCAGGAAGGTGGTGCTGCCTTGTGTGAGTGTAGAAGGTTTGGCAGTGGCTGTTGAGGGGCAGGAGGATGCTGCATTAGTGGAGATATGGGAGAAAGCTGTAACGTCAAACCTTGTAAAATCTCATTGAGGAAGGACAGGGCAGCAGGATCCAGTGCAGACTTACCTGAGACTGCAGTAATTTTCAGACCAGTAGCAGACCACCCATGCTAATAACTATCCCTGACCCAGCTCAATGACAATGACAGTAGCTGAACCCAAACACACCTTTTTATATCCCTGGGGTGTTTTCATACATGTCCACACTCTTGCTTGTCATGCATCTGCACAGTGTTGTAGCTGTTTACATGTGTGGATTCCTTTTATTGTAACTACAAGTGCATCAGCCCAGTAACTTAAATAATTCTGAATTGTTTCCCTTCCTCTCTGTTTTAAAGCCATCTGCAGCTAATTTACTCAGGCCAGCTTTTGATCTCCATGTCACCTTGCCTGCTTTTCCTGTCAGTCGTAGATTACAGTTGGTCTTTGTACTTTGGGATTTGATTATTGGTAGCTACTTCTTTGTTCCTCTCTTCCATAGTGAGCCAGGGGCATTACTGAGTTTGTCTTTCCATTGCCTAACTACAGAGGACACAAACCTTTCAACAGCAGAATGCAGGCTGACAGGGAATTAACCTCCTACTTGTGGAACCAAGGAAATGTCCTGAGTCTGCTCCTCAGAGATGTTTCCTTGCTGTTCAAAGCCCTATCGTCATTTCATCCTTCTTTTCTTTTCTTTTCTTTTCTTTTCTTTTCTTTTCTTTTCTTTTCTTTTCTTTTCTTTTCTTTTCTTTTCTTTT
>VZUI01043956.1:0-10672 GCA_013401135.1 Cettia cetti
GGATGGATGGATGGATGGATGGATGGATGGATGGATGGATGGATGGATGGATGGATGGATGGATGGATGGATGGATGCTCGGTCCCTTTTGCACGGCGAGGCGAGCTGCCGAGGGACGGTGCAGTGTCTGCAGCGGCCACAGGATGTCTCCCAAACGCAGAAACAGCTCTCGTTGGGGTTCTCTCGGAATTTTTTCGAGAAGAGCTCCGTGGATCACTCCCTCCCTGTGATTTCACATCGGTTATCGGTGTTACCATCCGCTCAGACAACTTTGACTTAAAGCTTTACGAAGGAAAGCTGACCACAAGATATTGATGGAAACTATTTTTCAACTTGAAATACGCCCTAGTGCTACATTTATTTTTCCATTAAGTTCCATTACTTTCTGAGCTGAAGCATAGTTCTAATGTGCTTTACCTTTCCCATGGAAAACCTATAGAGTTACGAAGCTCTTTTTCACTTCTTTGTTAAGCCTTGCTCAGTCTCCTTTCCTAGAAAATCACCATGTCAGGCAGCATGCTCTTATGCTGAGAAGGGCAAAAGTCATGTTGAATATTTAAATTCATTTGCAGCTCATTTTATGAGTAAGAACCTTTGGTTTCCTCTTCGGAAATTCAATTACTGAAGTTATTTTGCTGTTCATCCTTTAGTAATCAGTCTAATCAAGGCTGTAAATTGCAGCCAGCCTTTTCTAAAATAATCTGGGATCACTTGCCATTTATATTCCACTGTATTAGTAACTCTCTAAAGCTTTATGCCTGGCATTTTCCATGCCTGCAGTCTATTTTATTCTTCAAACAAATCATGTCACATGTGCTTCAAGTAGGCAAGAAGTAAAACTTCCTTATTTGCTCTGGAGATTCTTTCAAATCACATATTTTGCTCCAGCTTTCACTTGTATTGTAATCCAAGTTCTGCTGTTGTGGGATTAATAGTGACTGGTACTAATATTTATCACTGGGGTGTTTGGACTTGGCAAGTGGGAATGGAGAAGTGTTTATTTCAGGCTTCTCCATGCTTGTTCTGTGAAGGAGTCCTGTGTCTCATCCCCTCCTTCCTGCAGTCCCAGAACCATGGGCTGCTGCTGACCCCTTTTCTGAGCCTCCCAAGGCAATTCCAGGAGTGTTGGTTGTACTGAGGGGCGTGCACAGGGTTCACCCCATCGTGTGTGACTGCAGTGGGAGCAGCAAAAGCAGAATTCTGCTGTTGGGAAGTTCTGTTCCTCATCACTGATCTGGGAGCAGCCACCAGAGTAATTTTGTTAGGTCAAATATATTTTAGTGGTTTTATCTAACTGACCCCTTGATGAACCTCTTTATCCTTGGCTTCCAAAACTTGTTGCTTGCTCCTTATCTCCAGAGACAAGCCTTGGCTGAACCCATCTGAGCTAAGTCTTGCTTCAAGGGAAAGTCCCTTTTTAAGTCTCCTGTGGTGTCAGAGCTCCATGAGTCTCTACAGACCAAATCTGTGAGTGCTTTTCTAGCCGGAGAAAGAGTACAAGTGCTCTGGGGTCCCTGAAGCATCTCCATGCTGATCTGTGGTGCACAGCATGGCAAGAGCAACAAGATCTCCCCAGTGTTCAGTTGCTGAAGTGAGTCCAGACCTGCAGGATGGCTTAGTTCAATTAAAGTCAAGGTTGTAATGAATCTAGAATGTAGAGCAGTCCCTAGGGTAGGGGGAAAGACAGTCATCAGTTCTGGATGGCTTCCAGGCCTCTCATTTGGGAATCAACCACCTCGCCAGAATGCTCTTTATTGGGTGTATTCTGTAATGCATGGGGGCCCGTGCAGTGATGGGCAAGGTGCACATCACCAGAACACCCAGAGAGGGGCTGTGGGGCCTCTGGGTGCTGCTCGTGGGTGGGGTGGGGCTGTCCTGCTGCTGGAGTGTGAGGGAGCAGCCTGCTCCCCCTGCAAAGCTGTAACAAGCAGGAGGAAAAGCTTGTCCTGACCATGTTGCTGGGGAAAACCACATCCATTTTTCTCCCTGGTTGTCCTTTAACTCCACTTGGACATGGGAATGAATACTGCAAGGTGAAAATGGAGCTTACCAGTGACAGAAGAGGAGCTCAGTGAGCACTTCAAAGGGACTCTTGCTTGTGTGGATTTGAGTCTGGAGCTCAGTGCATTGTTTCCCATATTGTCTCACAGTCTGCTGGAACAAACAGCTCCTGGACTGAAGCTGCAGCCCACAGGGGCTGCATGGAGGGGCTCATTCCTGCTCTGAGCTCCCTGAGGGCACAGGCAGGGAGGTTTCTCTCTGACCCGTCCGCCTTGCTCGCTTGCAGGTGCCACAGCTCCAGGGGGCACAGGCTGAGCATGTACCAGCCCAAGCTCTCACACACAGTGTGTGGCTGCATGAGGCTTGTTTCTCTGGGAAACCAGCCCAAAAACTGTGAGAGTTCACAGCAGGGACCAGAGCTGCTGGCCAAGAGGCATCTCATCTTTAAAGGTCACTTCTTAGGTCAGAGCTGCACTTTGGGTGAATCCTGATGGAACAGGGGAGAACTCTGCTGGGTGCAAAGGGGAGCTGAGCTCTGGTTTGTGCACCAAATAACTTGGATAGCTTAAAATATGAAAGATGCTTCTCCAATTTTCTGTCTACCACTGACATTATGAGCTGGGTCTGCCAGGGTGGGTGTTGCATGATGCAAAATAGTCAGGGAAAAAAATGGTCTTATGTCTGGCTAATTCTGCTGAGGAAGTGGGGAAATGTGGAACCACCTTTGCAAAGCAGTAGAAGTAAAGGCAGTGACAAAAGCATTCATCAAGGATAAAAATAAAGCAGGGGGACGAGAGCCAAGGTTTATAGGGACAGACACATGCTGTTTATTTAACCAGCATCCAGCATTTCTCATTAACTTACTGTTACCTCTACCTTACCCTCCCCTTCTGTCCTCCAACAAAATGTGAGAATAAAGAATGTTTCAGCCTTGCCTTTTTTTGTCACTCAGATGATGCCTTTTCCCAGTTTTCTGCCTTGGGAGCAGTAGCATTCCACATGTCATTGCAAAGCTGGGTTTCATTGATCTAGCAGCAGAGTTCAGGGAAGGCAGGGGATGAAAACAAGTCCTAAATTGGGACTGAACCAAAGATAGACATGCTGCTAAATGAAAAACCAAAAGCCTGGAAGTAAAGCTCTGGATCAGCACGGTGCTGCATTGAAATTTGTGGTTATGCTGATTGCACCTGTTACACTGGCTGTGCTGGAGGATTTTCTGGATGCCTCACAGCCAGGCTGTAGGTGTGGAAGTGCAGTGCAGAAGAGGAGGCACCCCCAGTCCTGATGGTGACTAACTGAGGCTGGCTTGACATTCAAGCTGAGAACTAAGCCTCAATCTCTTCTCAAAGGGGGCTGAACACCCACCTGGCTGCAGAGCACTCTCCAGCCTGGCTTCTGGTGCAAGAGCAAGAGGCTGAGGTGTATAAACAGGTTGCTCATGGAAAAGGTTGCCATCTCCAGTTGTGGATGCCCTGTCTCCGGAACAGTTCAAGGCCAGGTTGGATGAGACTTTGAGCAGCCTGGTCTAATGGGAGGTGTCCCTGCCCATGGCAAGGGAGTGGGAGCTAGGTGGTCTTTAAGGTCCCTTCCAACCCAAATCATTCTGTGACTCTACAAGCATCTTCTTCAGCTCATAAACCCTGTTTGTGCAGCTTGGGAGGATCCAGTCAGCTGCTTGTGCTTATTTAGGAATCAGTGAATGTGCAAAGAGTCTGCAGTCACCAGCAGACCTGGGCTCCCAGACCAGTTCTTCAGCCCATGGCTGCTGGTGCTTGTGTGGTGCAGCACAACTTGCTGTTGAGCCTGAAGGGCACAGAGCCTCCTTTCCTCATGTTTCTGGGGCAGACAGCAAAGGAAATGAGGTGTTAAACCCAGTAGGAGCTAGAGCACAGCCCTGCTCAGCCTTGATGCCACAGGAGACAAAAAGGCCTGCCAGCAATCCCACTCACCAGCTGCCATAAGGAAAATCCTAGAGTGTGCTGAGATTCAGGGAAAGGTACTAAAATCTGCCTTTGTGGGTGATGGGGGTCCCTAAATAGGCCATGAACTGGTGCAGGAGACTGAACAGAAATGGAAGCAAATCTAGAGGAGGAAAGGTTGGGGTGATCTAATCTCGGCTTCTATTTTCAAGCAGGTGGAATAGATCTATGGATTTGAAAAGGGAATAGCAGCAGTTCCTTCCCTTGGCACATTTCTCCCAAGCATTGCTGGAGGATTGGATCAGATTTTAGGACAGTCACTTGTTCCTCCTCCCAGTGCTTATAACAGGAACCCACTACCAGTATGTGGTCCCAGTGGTCACCCCTGCCTGCAGCAAGGGTCCAGCCTGGCAGGTCCTGGGGAGCAGCACAAGAAACAAAAGCCCTGCTGTCACATCCTTCTCCAGGTGTGATCTGCTGCTGTCTTAACTTGTATTACAGAGCTCTGGCTGGCAGGGGTGGTAGCAGCCCTGGACAGGGGCGAGCTGGAGGATGAAGGACGAAACTCTGCCTTGATGATAGCAAAAAGTCTCTTCCTGTCTCAGCTGGTTTCATTTCTCTGTTCTGGTCTGAATACATGCTGGATTGAGGCCAGGACACTTCTGAGCTCTGGGTTTTTTTCTAGTTGCTAAACCAACTTCTTCTTTTGCTGGCTGGGTGCTTTTCTGCTGCACTTCCACATGGCCAAGACTGGTGCCTGTGTGAAAGAGGAAGGGAAGGTCCTGCTCTCTCCCCACAGAGGGAGTGGTGCAGTTTGTACAAGTGTCTGTCACAAGGCAGGAAGAGTAGGAGTCAGACTTTCCCAAGGCTCAAGTTAGATCTCTTTCTGGCCACCACGGTGACTGTGGGTAGGCTGACGTGTAGGACAACAAAAGCTCTCTGTTGGTAGATGTAAGTGGAGTAGTTTGAGAAGGTCCCAAATTTTCTTCTCAGCAAAGAGAGGTGATACATTTTCACAGTACTGTGAGAACCTTCCTGAAATTTTCTCTCCTGGAGAAGGGATGCACAGTATGCAAGGAGGACTTTCAGGTTTGTTTTATGGTCATAAGACTCAGCAAAGAACTAGGAGGAAGCACAACACCACAGCAGTGTGGCTAGCTGTCCTGTGTTCAAGCTGCTGCTGTGCTTCCTGGAGGTCATAAATATTCAGTCAGCTCTGATGGTCAATCAGTGATGCCTCTGGGGAGCCAGAAAGTCCCTCAGATCTTCCCAGATCCTGGTGTCTGAAGCTGCTGGAAAGGACTCTGCATCTCGTCGACAGCCCTGGCTATGGCTGAAGCGTGGCCACCTGTGTCAGCTGGACCTGGGGTATCTTGTGCCAGGGAGGGAGCTGGGGGATCCATGCTGAAGTCTCCCTGGATGGATAACTGTGACTGCCTCACTTCCACTGCTGAAGGAAGCATCAAGCTGCTTTGTGAATCTCTTAGCCTGCAGTGATCCACAAAAATCTTGAGCTCCTGCTCAGACTGTCATGTTCTCAAATTTAAGAGAAGCTTTCTCCTTTGGCAAAGAAGCAAAGCCACCTCTGGTTTGGTGCTAGCCAGGAGCATCACCCCTTCCCCTCCTGCTCCATCCCAAGCTGTTCCTGAACTGTCTGCCAGAACTTTGTCCCTCCTGCTATGGCCACAGCCATGGCCCTGCTCTCTTGGGCAGCTCCTCCCTATCTGTGACGTGCTGCAGACATTGTCCCCGGGGAATACAAAGGAAGGAGCACTTGTCACCAGGAAGGACAGGTCTTTCAGACATCTTTTGAAGTCTCACAGCCCTGGGAGTGGGCAGAGCTGAAGTAATTTGTTCCTGGAGCCAGAAGTCTGGAGGAAAAACAGTTATAGAAATAATAACAGTGACAATCAGAATAGGTGGGATCGAGCTCAACACAAAGACAGTGTGTTGGCTGAAGCAGGCATCTGTTTCTGTGGAAAAAGTCATTGCTCCTGTGTTGAGTCAGCACCCCTCTCTGCCTTTGGGGAGCTGGGAGGAGGAGGAGGAGACAGGAGGGACGGAGGGGGCTCAGTGTGCTGGTGGCCAGACCTGGCTGTGCCTGAACTAAAGGCAAAGTTTGATGCTCTGGTGTGTAAGTAGGAAAAGGCAGGGGAGCTCTTTGCCCCTTTCACTGCTCCTGTACAGCAACAGCTGTGGCTTTTGTGAGCCTCTGGGCCAAGCTACACCTCAGTGAGGTGAAAACATCAGCAGAAACCCTAATGCTTTGCAGGACACATCGTGTCAGGTTTGGCCCCATTCAACTTGGTGGATGGACTCTGAGGTGACAGTAGGGACCTCAGATTTGTGGTTTAAAACAGGTCAGTCACAAATTGCAGTAACTCATGGTGGCCCCAGGTGTGTGGCCTGCAGGGGAATGTCTGGAAATAGAGCTTCAAAGGCAGGTGGAATCCTGTCCACAACTTGCTGCTGTAGGTCAGCCTGGGCTTGGAAAGCAGCACAATTGGAGGTCATGAAACCCTGATCAGTGAAGGACTGTGCCCTTCGTGCAGACACTGTTTGATCATGGCCTGTGGTGGAGGCACCTTCACCTGCCCAGCCCTGTGTCCCTGAGCCCAGCCCAAAGCCAGCCAGGTGCTGGGGTTCCTGGTGCACCTGTGTGCTGTGAGCCCTCAATGTCCACTGCATCTGGTGGGTGCTCACCTGACCAGTCACCCCGGTGGTGGAGCTTGTCCTGCCACACCTCACAGTGCCACGTCCCCCTCTCCTGACACAAGGTCTTGTCACCTGCAGAGTGACATCCAGGCTCACAGAGCATCCCTCAGACCTGCAGGTCTCACAATCCCACAGCAGTGTGGGTCTGTCCCAGGGCAGGGCAGGGGGTGCTGTCCCATGGAAGCACCACATGGGCAGTGGGATTGTAGCAGCAGCCCCCTGCCCGTTTGGCATCCCTGAGACCTGATGTCCTAATGGTGCTTGCCAAGGATTTCTACAGGGCTGCAGCTTCCAGCCTGCGTGAGCATCAGCCCAGCTGGCGATTAAACAATGTCCTTTAATAGGAACAGGCAGGCAGCCGCTTCCAGCGCAGGGAGCAGAGAGCACTCCGCACTGAGGCGCGCACGGAGGCAGCGCCGGGGCCAAGGCGGGACTGGGATGCCCCGATTTGGAAGTCTCTTGCTCGATCCAGCTGCTCGAAAGGCGGCTGTTTCCTATGCAGAGGCCAAGGGAGGATTTTTATTTAGAAGATGCTTGGCCTGCTCAGTGTAGAGGGGAAGTCGAAAGACACCGGCTCTGCTCCTGGGCTCTGTCTTTGACCTAGAGCAGACCCAGGAGCCACCCCCGCCCTGCCAGAGCCTCCCTGCTGGCGGGGCCGGGATTGCTGGTGCTGCCATTTATGGGGCTCCCCCGCCGTCCCGATTAGATAACGGGGACCAGCTCAGGGGCAGCTGTCCGCCCTGCGCCCCCGGCGCTGCCCTGCTCCTCCCCGGGACGCTCCTCTGCCTAAACAGGAGCTGCCTTTAGAAATGAGAAAACAGCCAAGCCGGAGAGCATCGCTCCTGTTTCCACGAGAACACAGGGAACACAGCCTGCCACGGCAGCTCAGCTCTGGCCTTGCCTTTCTGACCCCGCTCTCACCCTGCAAGATTTCTCCCCAGCTTTTCTCTGCTCTAACCCTCTTCTTGGGGCTCTTTTGGGTGGACCCTTGCTGTGGCCCCTGCTCTCTGCAACCTCTCCTGCTGCCTCCCAAGCCCCCTGAGCCCTCCTGGGGCAGCAAAGCCCCATCCTGCCACCACCAGCACCTCAAGGTATGGAGCACAAAGGGTCCCACCCCCAAAATGGCCAAAACTTGGAGGATAAAGCCCAGTGCCTGAAACAATGAGGCTGGGGGCCCAGGCCAGGGTTCAGCCACATCTCTAGCAGAGTGATATTGCTGCCAGCACCTGGGTTGGCACAGGGATTTGTCCCCGGCTGGGCTGGAGGATGGGGTCCCCTTTGATGCTCTCCTCATGCTAGTGGGAGGTGACCTGTGGGAAGGATGAAGTTCTCCAGCTGCAAGTGGACCACAAGGCTTTTCACCTTTGATAAAGTGCTTTTTACAGTCTTTTCCATTCCCAAGAGGAATTCTGCAGGAATTTTCTATTTCTGCAGGAAAGGCAGCAGGGAGGGGAAAGGTTGATCTCTCTCGAGACCTCTGTACTTTATTTTTACATTTGTTGTTGTTTTTATTTTAAACTTGAGGAAGGAACAGACTAAAAGGGGCATAAATAAAATGCAGCTAGTTGGGACAAAAATACTTGGTTGAAATCCTTACCCAGCACTGTGGATGAGTTTGTAAGTGAGAGAGACACTCAGCTAAAGGAGGATTCTGTACCTCAAACCAGGATTTTTTCTCTTTTCTCTATGTTCAGTCTGGAGAAGAAGAGTGACCAGGTTACCTTCACCTCTGAAGAGGCTGAGCAGCACAGCAGAGGATTATGTCCAAGGGCCACCTTTGTCACCCTGTCCCCAGCCTCAGCAAAGCAGCTTCCTCCCTGCTGTGAGATGGGGCTGAGATACTCTCCAAGGGCTGGTTAAAAGCCTGAATTATGCTTTGCCAAATGTAACATTACAGAAGCACAAAGTACTGTTAGCACTAAGCCTGGCATAAACTGAAAGAGCAATCTTGTTTTCTTTTCCAAGACAGAATTTGCGATTTCCTTCACCTGCATCAGCATCATGTTCCCTCACCTGGGCGTGTGGCAGGAGGCTTTTCTACTTTGGAAAGGAGAGAAAATGCTGTCAAGCTTTCATCTGCACCTAAAATATGTTTTAGCCTCATGCTTGATGCAGAGTATAGTGTCATTGCTTAAAACAAACACATACAAATCTAATTTCCCTGTGTTACTTTCCAAGGATCCCAGTCTTAGTGTGGCAATAGTCTCTCACCACAGGTTACTCTTTCTGAGAGGTTCTTTTCCAAGTCCCAAAATCTCTCCCACAGCAGTTTGTTTGGAAAGTGCAGCCCCTTGGCCAGGCCACCATGTCCTGGGTGCCAGTGTGAGCCTGGACTGGCCACCTCTGCCAGCACTCCAGGCCTTTCTCAGTGGGGTGGCAGGACAAGACAGAACATGCTGAGAAACAGCAAGGAGACAATTATGCCAAGTTCAAAGATTAGTGGTTGGCTTATTAGGTTTCCCCTAAGCTCAGTATTAAGTAATTCTAAATGACCCACACAGAAATCAAAAGGGAGGATTAATAAAGTTTAATGGTGAAGGTTTGTGTTTGGAAGTGTCATGGGACTAAAAGCCCTGGCAAACAACAGAGTGTTTCCCCCCTCACTGGTAGATGTTTCTTAATATCTTAAAAATCATTTTACCTCACTTGCTAGTTTTCTGCATTTTTTTAATGTGTTCCTATGCCCATTCAGCCTCAAATAAGTCTTGGGTTTATAAATGTTATTTCATTGTTTCTCTGTATCTTTTTGATCCATTTATTCCAAATCCCTTTTAGGTAATCTAATCTCTGGTTTTGGTGGTCCCTGCTCAGGGCTGACTTTAACTGGAAGTGAATGAACTGAGCTGAAAGGCAAGTCAGGTGAGCACTTAAATAACTCCTATAGAAGATGATGGCTCTCCAGGGAAGTTGTTCTTGGTGGAGGCTTCACTCTTGAACTAAGTTGTATGAGAACAATCTCCATGTGGCCGTGTCAAGGGCAGTGGAAATTATCTTAGAAGAGAAGGTTGTACAGGTACCCCAGGAAAGTCCAGGCTGATGGAGAACATACACTAAGCACAAAAACAAGTCATTGCTCGTTTTGACACTGATTTATATAAAGGTTTCTGGAAAAGATACACTGGTCATCTGCCTCTTCAGGTGACCCACCACTTGGTGTAATTTCTCATAAATACTGTTACAGGGACAATCCTTTATTCCTTGTGAGGAAAAACAAAATACAGCTTCAGTCCACTTTTAAAGCTGCATTTTATACCACATGCAAGGGTCTTCCCAGACACGTGTTCTGGGGTGTCCCAAGCAACAGGGCCACCTGAGCCAACTCAAAGGCATTTCCAGGGAGCAGGAGGGGACTACAGGCCGGGGTGCTCTGCCCCTGGAAACATCCTGGTACCCCCAGGAAAGGAGAGGGGCACGGTCTCTTTCTGACAGTGGGTAGCAGCTGAGGGCTGCATCCCAAAACGTGCAATCCTGCTGCTTGTGTGAGGACACAAGTGACCACCAGCACAAAATGGTACCAAGCATCTGTGACTGCCAGCAGGGAGGGAGGCTGGATGCTCCACAGGTGGCTGCTGCAGTCAGACTGATCATTCCCAATGGGAGTGGGGCCTGGTTCTGTCCAAAATTTAGGTGGCTGTCAGGAAGTGATGCACATGAGCCAGGGCAGAGCCCCGTGCTGCCACAGGGACTCTTCCCTACTGACACACTCAGGATCCAGCCCCCTTGCCAGGGGTGCTGCCCTGCTGCTGCAGCAGGAACAGGTCTGGCAGAGATGGACTGTCTCTATCCCATGCTGAGGTTGTCCTCAGCAACTTGTTCCAGCTCAGCAGTGACCCAGGCTGCTGCCTCTGCCTGTCTCAGACTGCAGGCAGCTCCCCCCATGCTAAGCTGCAAGGTGTCTGTCCTGCTGACAAGTCTCTGCAAAGCACAGAGTTCATTGCAGGGAGGGAAGGAAGGAGGGAAGGAAGGAAGGAGGGAAGGAAGGAGGGAAGGAAGGAGGGAAGGAAGGAGGGAAGGAAGGAGGGAAGGAAGGAGGGAAG
>VZUI01043957.1:0-27150 GCA_013401135.1 Cettia cetti
ACTTTTCTGCCTCAGCTAGCTAAAACTAACTAAAAGCAAAAAGATCTCTGACCCACCACTGTCCGTGCCTCCAAAAACCGGAGTACAGACGAAAGAATGTGTGGGAGTCAGGTTGTTTCTCAAACAAACTCCGCGCGTCTTCTCTCCCTGGTTCACTCTCAGAATCAGTCTTAAAGATACAGAAACTCAATATACAGCACAAACAGAATCGACGATTGGGGATACAAACATCATTAAGTCACCCTAGGACACCTTGGACTATAATGATTAATATTACTGGAATTAACTAAATAACTATTAGCTGTATTTGGGTTTGATTGTAATAATTTTGATTATTCTAACAATGTATATGTCTGTATATATATATATGTATATAAAATGTCTCCTTTTATTCCTAGCAAGATTTCAAACATAACAGTAGCAGGGATGTTTTCCTACGTCCTTCAAAGAGGAAATAACAGTGATAGGTAGGCACATTTAGACCTTTTAGTGACAAACATAGTATTTTTCATATTATAACTGCAATCAAGAACACAGTTGGCTTCTTACAGGGACAGAACTGTGCTTTTGGACTGCAACTAAGCAATTCCAAAAGATTTCTCTGAATTCATAACTGCTAGATATAAGACGTGAGCTGAAGTTATAGTAGGTTCTGAGATCAAACCACAGGTAAAACTTAGTCCAATGGTTTATTTCTAAAATGCTGCACCTCTTTATATGCTTATGCTTCTATGGCTGCATACATCTCTACCTATTGTGTCTGTAGTGCCAGATTCTGGATCCAGCCTGTGGTCTGGGAACAACAGAAAAAACTCTCTTCCCATTATGGGAGAGAGAGAAGGGATCTTAGGTTCATCCTTAAACAAGAAAAGCTTCTTTTTACAATAAATGTTGTATTTTTAACCACTGTGTCAGGTCTAGGACTTCTTTTGTACAATGTGGAAGATGACAGCTCTGTAATAGTCAAATTACTTCTGCTGGCTACAATCGAAAGAGACTGGAGTCCAGTTTTAGTAACTGAGGATTTAGAATACTTACCTCAAGTGCTCTGATGTTACTCTACACACTGACCAGCAGAATATATGAGATAGAAGCTGTCAATGAAAAATTCGCACAAGTAGAAACCCTGTGAACGTGCCTCCTTGCTCATTTATCCTTTCTGCTTTCCCAGGTGTTGTAACAAGAGGCATGCTGTAGTGCTGGCAGTGGACCTTGTGTTTGGACCTTGCAAGTCAAATTTGGCTTGGAACCAAGCACTGCAAATTGAAAAAACTGGCCCAATACTTGTGTTGTTCACTGATGCATTTACCTCTCTACATTGCAGCTCCCTGCTTGTTGACTCAGAGCAAGTCCTCTAGCTGGCTAAATTGGTTGCATTGTTGGCCTTTCAGCTGTATTTTTCTTGCCGGTAAGTAATCTTGAAGATTATCTGGAGAGGAAGCCAACAGATACATTTTTCTGCTATTGCTGCAAAACAGGGCTTGAGAAATGTCTTCTTTGCAGAACCAATGATACTCCTCAGAGATTAAAGAGCCAATCTGTCCCATATAATTGCTGTCCTAGATCAGTCCTTTAACAGGTCTCTGATGGTGGAAGAGCTTTCCATGATAGAAAGCAGCAAAGTGGCAAGAAGAGCACTCATCGACAAGCAGAACTTTGGGATTCTTTTGGGCAGAGATGGGGGCAAGTCATGATGCCTATTAAATAAAGTAAGCACAAGCCTGCTACTTCCCTGAGCAGATCTGTGTGTATTTCAGCATTCTTCCTCTACAAATTCCTTTCAAGTGTGTTCAATATTCAGTAAAGAGACTATGCACATCTGCTGTTCCAAGAAGCAAGTTTAATTGCTGATGGGATTTTTTCCCACTAGCATTTCAACCCATCTGCATGTTGCGATTACTGAAACCTAATTTTGTTTTTGTCTACTTCAACCTTTTCAAGCAATATTCATTAATCCCATCTATGGCATCTCTAACATGTGGGAAATCTGCCTAGAGTAATTACAAAGTATTTCCTCTGCACTTAGTTCTCATATAAGAGCATGTGAAGATAATGAAGGTTGATTGTAGTGTCATCATTCCATTGAGGAAATGAATGATGCTGTTCAAATAACAGCTGGCTTGTTACATAAAAGAAATGACAGATCAGAATAATAAAGACAAACTCCCCCTTAACAGATCTTTCTAATTTGAAAGTCTCAAATAATTGTCTGGAATCCTAGAAGTACAGAACATAGTTGTAGGCAAAAAAGGCCCTTAAATTTGCTCTCTATATGGTTGTGCATATACCCATATATATATATATATACACACACAAAAAACAACAGAGTTTTTTCTGTTTTATATATATTTAAATACAATTTATATAGAAATATCACATAAATAAGCATCACATACACATTTTTATATACATATATATATGTATATACAAATAGAAAACCTTAGTTGATAAATGGTCTGTTTCAAAGTGCCCACTGCTCCACAGATCAAATTTGCAGTGTTCAGCTCATTCGCTGTGAAGTCAAAGGGCTAATTTCACTGTGCCTTTCTGCCTGAGGGTGTTCCTAGGTAGTCTTTCAGTCTAAACCTGAGACTTAGACTCCTTTGAGAAGGAATAGATAACATCATATGGCACTATCAGACCACACCACTTGATTTCTAGCTGGAGTTTGAAGTAAAGGCTAATAACCACCAAAATGTGATATGTTTCAGGTCTAAGAATTTCTTTGAATGATCCAAGGAAAATGTCAAGGTGTGACCTCAAACGATACAGAAGACAAAATTAAAACTGGTAACTGGAGGTAGAATGAGGCACAGTGATGAAGCCTTTGAGAACAGACTTTCTCAGCAATGCCAGCTACATTCCTAAACTAGATGCAGGAGACTTCAAGAAAAAGTTCTTCCCTAAGTCCCATCTTATGTTTTCAAGCTGACATAAACTGGGCTCTTGGGAACCATAAATAAGATGGACCCAAAGAAAAGGATTACAGAATAATCTCAGTCCAGCCTCCTGCTTTGAGTAGCATTTGCTGGGATGAACTCCAAGGGTGAAGTTTATCCCAATCTGTCTGGGCAACATGTTCCACTGCTTGACTGTCCTAATAAAATACCCCACATTTAGTATTTATACATCAATATTTGCCTATCGGGAAAGAAGGTAAAATCAATGCTTAGAACTTTAAAGAAGAAACCCAAGTAGAACATAATATCCTCTTAGAGAAGGCAATAAAGTTGTTTAAATTGAGTGTATACAATGTCTTCATGAAAGTCTAGCTTCAGGAAACGTTGGAACAAAAATGTAACTAGATATATTTTTATTATTCATAAATGAAGAGATAGGGATCTATATTGCTATAGCAACAAAATGCCATGTGGTTTCTCTATATAAATTTGAAAATGCAATGCTTTCACATGAAATTAAAACCAGAGCCTAGAAGCACAAGAATATTAAAGTAGTGCATTTATAATAGGAAACTGTTAATTTTCTGACCAATTGGTTTTGCCTCCAAATTAAAAGATTGTTGAAAGGGATATTTAGCACTGAAGACAATTTTTGAAAAGTAACCTTTCGCTCCATAACTAAAAATTACCTTAGAGCCTAATTTTTCTCTAAGACACACATGTAGTTTTGTAGAAATAATAGTTGCTTGTTAGCTCAGGGCATAGCTCCTTTTTAAAGAAATGATTGTGTCAACTGAGGTGTAATCTATGATGCATATGAAAGCTGATTCTTGAAAACGCCTCTGCCTCTTGAAAATGTAGCTTCTAAAGATGTTGTTAATCACAGAATTAGTGAATAAATTTAGGGAAAGGCTTTTACTAAAAAATCATTTTATCCAGCAAAGAGGTATCCACATGAATTTAGCACTGGATTCAGCAATCCTGAGTTGTCGACTCCTGCACATACTGAAAGCCCTCTGACGTGAATCTCTCTTATTCCCAAACTAAGCCCAATTGCAAATTTAATGTTGTAGAGTTTGAAGCCAAAATCAGAGTGAAAGTAGTCTGCAATCTTTGAGCTGGTGGACAGCATTTGCATTTAGCATTTCAGTATCCCCTTTGAATTCACATATCACATTAAACTGAGTTCTTAATGGTGACTCAAAATGTTTTTTCATCAGCTGCTGACTTCTTGCAGCTCTCATGAGAGCATCTAAGTAAGAAGACTCTAATAAGAAGCTCTTCTACTGCTTATTCTTTTCAAGTCTGAATCTTAAACTTTCCTGCTTTTATTAAAAATCGCATCAGACTTTAAGAATTTGGGGGTTTTCAGGAAGAGATAAAAGTAAGTAATTTTAATTCAAAATTTTTCACCTGATCTGCTGTTCTTGATGTCACTGGAAGTTTACCAGACTGAAGAGTGGCGTAACACGTACAAAAAGCACCATGTGGACTCTTTTTTTTAGTGAATTTTCCCAGGTGACCAGGTGTCTCATTTGATGCACATTTTTCATTTTCAGTAACCAGGATAAACCACTTGTTCTTTTCTCCACCGATTTGACAAGGATAGCAATTTTAGATTATATCTTGAATGTCATATTAAAAATTCATAATTGAGTTGTGAGAGTGAATAATTATATCAAGACCAAGAAAATTAAGGAGATAGATGTGACACATTTCATTTATCGATAATTTATTTCATTTTAAAGTCTTTTTTTAAGTCTTCCACAATAAAAAAAAATTACTGCCATTTCAGTTCTAGCATTTAAAAGCTCTTTGAAATTTTATGCATTTGCCCTCGTGACATTTTTTTCCTTCTCCACATTTTATTTATATAGTAAGTGATGCCAAGTGGCGTTATCATCAATGTCACTGACAGTTTTGACTAATGAAATCACCCACTGCTGTTTTTTCAGCAGCCCATTCCTATCAGTTACAGAGTAGCCACTGATTGACCAAAAAGATAAGTGTACCAAAACATTCCCTGTTTCAACTGTCAATCCATCTGGGCATACCTAACTTCCAGGGAAAACAGAAATTCGTACTATGTGCATTGTTAAATTGGTAATTGCTACTTTTCCTGCACTGAACTCAACAAGCATGGAAAAGATGGGGTAAGGACAGAGAAGAAAAACTTCTATAAATTGCTTTAATATTCGCAGATGTATCTGAGGTTACTTCTTGATATAAATCTGTAATTGGACATAGACTTTTGAAACTTCCAATAATACTTTCAAAAAAACCTAAAGAATTTGAATACTCACAGCTAAATTGAATCAGAAATAAGATGTTTGATTCTTTTTGTTCAGACAAAGGTATAAACTATACCCCCAAATATATAAGTATGTCTGGTTTAAGTACCAAAACACGGAAACCTTAGATCTGAAATCAAATGTCCAGTTTTCACCTTGCATGAAAGATAAAGTGATTTTTTTTACTTTGAATATCCCTAGACTCTTCTAGTCCTGCCCTTGATGATTTCCTCCTCTGTTTTCTAGAGTCTGAGCACATTTTGCCTAATTCACACCTACATTCTTAGTACATAGTACAGTCACAACCTTGCCATGAGAAGCACAAGCCAGGACTGTCCCTGTCCACACTAAATACTGGAAGCAATATGGCCAAGGTCCAGCTTGAGCAATCTGGCCTTTGGTATCCTGGGTATTTTCAACACAACTTTTACAAGGGGATGGGAAAATTCAGGATGCCCTGCTGCCTGTCAGAGCACTCTGCCTGCAGTAACAGCAAAAAATTACTTTAAATTAGTGCAGATGGGAATTCCAGCTCCTAGGTCTGTGCATACAAAACATCAGTTCACTCTTGTACTTCTCCTCGTGGAAAGAAGTTATATGCTCACTGCTGATGTGCACATCTCTATGACTCAGTCTGGGCACCTAACCTGAGTACTCCAGACACACACAGGGCAAGATTATACCCTTAAGATGACAGCAAGATGCCCCTGTACTTACTTTTTTTGTATTAGCTGGTTAAAGTCCCTGAAACTACTGCAGCAGTATGTGTTTCTTCAGCTGGAGATTCACCAAGCCTTCTACATAACAGCTGAATCCTATAGCACTCATCAGAAGACTACTCAGGCCCTGACCTTCTTGAAACCTTTAATTATTTTACCAGCAGCTGTAAGCTGTTGTTTTTTTCTATCAAAAATTTAAAGCATCAGATCCACTAAGCAGATGAAGGAGAGCAGAGCCTATCCAGGGAATTTTGACCTAATGATTTGAATGTGATAAGGCCAAAAAGGCAAACGAGATAAGTATGAACTTCAGGAATTAATACAGCAGAGTAAACCATCCCTGAAATCCAGATACATCTAGACTGAAATCCAGTCAGCCTGACCTACAAACACAGCAAGTCAATGAATGATTTCTAGCAAAACAGCCTTACAAAATAAGAGTTGAACTTTCCTAGAGAATTACTGAAGACAGGGAGGTAACTTTGAAGGACACTAGAGGAAGTTCCTGTAACCCTAAATTTATCCCCTAGACAGTCAGGGCAGCAGTGGGTCTGCTCTTCCTACGCATTTATTTCTTTTCACATGGTAAATGAACATATGCAAGCCGTGCAGGAACTTATTTCCCTCTTGAGCCTTGGTTTGGAAGTGCAGCTACTAGATGAACACCGAAAAACTTTGGAAGTTGTCTCTAAATTTAGCACATTCTTATGGGAAGCTACATGGTGGCACAGAGGAGGATGGGAATAGGAATAATTCAGTCTGTTGATGCAGCTCTGAAGAACAGAGTGGAATAAAATAGAATAGAATAATCTTAATTGGAAGGGATCTACAACAATCATCTAGCCCAACTGCCTAACCAATCCAGGGCTGACCAAAAACTAAAGCAGGTTTTTAAGGGCATTGTCCAAATGCTTCTTGAACACTGAGAGGCTGCAGGTATCAAATATTTCTCCAGACAGTCTGTTCTAGTGTTTGACCACTGTCTCCATAAAGAAATAGTTCCTTACATCATGTCTGAACCTCCTCCGACACAGCTGTGACCGTTTCCCATGGTGAATGTCGTGGCTTATTTCCTTTGCAGTATCCAAGGAGGAATATGTTCTGCTAAACTTCATCTAAGGGTTTTTTTGCATGAAATTTTTCAGCTTCCTACATGTCTGAATACCTACCCTTTATACACATGCATACAGAAACACCTACAGGGTACCAAGTATATACTTGGTATATACTTAGATCTTTGAGTGGATTATGCAATTCTAAGATGCATAGGCTATATGAAAACAAAGGGTATAGCTTAAATAGAAAAGAATTAGGCAGAGTAAGTTCTAGAGAGCAGACTATTCATATCAGGTCTTTGTACTAATGTTGAAATAAAAAAAACCAACAGTTTGAATGATATTTTGAAATAAGATGTCCTTCCAAACAAATAATAACAAGCCTTTTGGACCGTGTTTCACAGTGATTCTCTTTTTTTCTCTTCTTGCTTTTTTTAGCATTTTAAATTTGCCAGTGAAAGTAGCACTTTGAGGAATTTCTCACAAAAAGCAACAGAAATTAAAAAATGAGAATGTAATTAAGGGGTGCATAAATATCAAGTAGAAAGAAGGAAAGAGCCACAATTATTATATTTTCCTTCACCCATTGATTATGTCATCAAAGATAATTTCTGTTTACTTTCTTTCCTTCTGTGAAACATTAGAGAATGGAGCTTCTTGCTTCTGTCTAATATATTTCACATATGAGCCCTTAGTCTGGTGCTTCTGTTGTACTTCAGAATGATTTGGAACAAGCTGATTCCTTTTCCTGATACATAAGAATTTCCCCAGAGAGGTGTGATTAGATTGCTGGGGGTCAGTCATTGCTTACTTTATCCAGGTATTTGGAAATTTGAATGACTAAAAAGACTGACAGAATAAACTATGTTTGGGGTATAGCCAGTTAAGAAGGGACTTAACCCCCCCACCCCAGATTTTTAACAGCTCTTCAGCTCTATATTTAACAGACTCAAATGCGCTTTGTATAAAAACGGAATAACCAGACGCATGCTGGAGAACATCAGTGTATGACAAGTCTCGTTGATCTTAACACCCTAAATTCAAATTCAATTTTAATTTTTTTTTTCAAATTGAAAATACAGTCCAAACATTTTCCTTAAAAAGTTACAGGAGACACCCACTCAGAGACTTAGAAATGAAAGTTCAAGAGAATGAGTGGTTTCTAAATAATAGGAGATTCGTTAATAATGAGACAGCAAGGTATCTTTGATATCTTAGTGCAAGCAAGATCTAAGATAAATTGTGGAAACCAAAAAACTTCATGCAAGCAGTGGAAGAGAAGTATTGGATATGGTTTTGTGGTTTTCATTGAATGTGGTTTTTTCGGTTTGTGGATTTAATTTTTTTTTTTTTTTTTTTTTTTTTTTGGTATCTAGTCTTTCACTTTAAAAAAAAATCTGTTTCGATTTTGAAGTAATGGAGCACATTTTCTTGAAACTCTATATAAAATTGTTAAAGAATCTATAGTTCTGTATCTCTGTATCTACAGAATCTCAATCTGATGAGATGCTTTGATAAGTATCTCAATCAACTAATCATTGTCCTCAAAACACACCAAAATCAACAGCAAGTTTCATCAGAAACTGGAAAAAAATGACACTTTCACTGATTTTTGTGATTTAATTCATGCTTATAGCAAACACAGTTTATTCCATACTAGTAGCAAAACCAAAGATGATTTCTTGATTAGATGGTTTTCTTGATGCAAAGATGCAGATAGAAAGCCAACATGTTGAAGCAATCAAAAATTAGTTGAAGCAAGCCAGCTGAAAATAAAGGTTTAACATTGCTACAGTATCTGAAAACATAATCACACTGACACCAATCCGTAAATTCTGCACATTTCTAAGCATTAGCACTAGGTTAATTTTCACTCCAATACAGTTAATAATATGATGTTATGTTTCCTACTTGTGCTTTAGTTTAAAGCCAAATAGCTCCTCTTGGAAAGCCTCAAAATTGAAAAATAAATTATTCACATTCTTCTTTCTCTTCATTGTCTCAAAAAATTTCATACGGCTTCATATTAAAGTTATTGCCTTAAGGCTATCACATTGCTTATCCATCCCCCCAAACATCTCATGTCCTCAGCTAAAAATCTTATTAAACATAATGAAGCAGAAATCAATCCATTTATGAAGTACAGAGAAATTTTTTAGAAAAAAAATCATACATCAAGGTGCTGTGACAAATAATATTTTCAACTGTTACTTTACAAATTCCATTTTTAACAAACACAGAAGAATTCGTGTCAGAAGAATGCCCTGAAGACCATCAAGTCCAAAAGCAAATTGAACTCCAGATGTGGTACGACAAATGTCAAGCAAAGGGGTACAGTCAAACTCTTAGATCTCCTGTTTATGATCTCACCAGCATGGCCCAGATGGCCAGCCTTCATTGCCACACAGACATGGTCCTGGCTCATGATCATTTTACTGTCTATGAGGACCTCAGGTTCTTCTGAGCAAAGCTGTGACCTAACCAGTTAATCTCAGTCTGCACTGCTCAACATGGTTGTTGTGCTCCAACTCCAGAACTTTGCATCCATCTTTAATGGACTTCTAGAGGTCCTTGTCAGCCTATTCCTCCAGATGGTCAAGAACCCTAAAAACGGCAGATGTTCTCACCAGCCATTTACTCCATGTGTGTGTCTACTGTTAATTTACTGAGGGTGTGTTCCTTAACATAGTCTGGATTGGTCATGGGGTGCATTGGGCACCATAACAAACATAGCAAATACCTTACTTCATTGGCTACCTGTTAAGCTTTGAACCACTGGCTCCTTGAGCCCAACAGTTTTGTTCATCCAACACCTGTGTCACAAATTTGTCCACCCCTTGACTTGTTTCTAGCACTCATTCCTTCTGCCAACAATAGATAATTCAGAGGGAATGCAATTACAAAACTTCATTCACCTCTGCTCTTTCTATTTCAAACATATCTGAAGTTGTCTTTAGCCATTCTTATGCAACAAGACCTAACTTGGAGCATCAGATTTCCTCATTGAATTCTTTAGCTTGTATGTTTATGCATAATGTCAATTTTTTGAGGTATAGTTCCTCTCAATCAAAAATTACATTTGATGCAGTAATTCCTGGAAATGAAAGTCTGCTCTTACAAAGTGTTAATGAGAAATCAAATGAGGTGAGAAGGGTCATACCTTGAAGGATTATAAGTCAATTACATGGACAACACAGAGAAATGATTTCGTTAAAATAACAATCCTTTTGGGCTCCTGTCATTATTCAAGCCCAAACTCAAGTGAAATAAAAAAATTCTTCCTTTTCTTTAATATGCCTTATTCTTGATGCACTGTCTTATTCTTGATGATATCTAAAGAAAAGTTACGAAAAAATTGAGTCTGTCTCTCATATTTCTTGTGCAAACAGAGGCAGTCAGAAATCTGACAAAAACTTTTAAGTGTTCTCACACAATCCTCTGCATTTTTGAGTGCTTGCCTTAAACCAGCTACAGTCCCTAGAAGTTGTGGATGCTCCATTCTTGAAGGTGTTTGAGGCCAGGTTGGATGGAACTTTGAGCAACGTGGTCTTGTGGAAAGTGTCCCTGCCCATGGCAGGGGGGCTGGAACTGGGTGATGTTAAAGGTCCCTTCCAACCCAAACCATTCTAGGATTCTACGATAAAGACAGCAAAATGTAGAGAAAGGAATGTAGTTCTCCTATTAGCATTGTCCAGAAGGACACATTCCCAGTTAAGCTAAGTATCAACAACACAGTGGTCATATAGAATCACAGAACCATTAAGCTGTAAAAGACCTTTAAGATCACCTAGTCCAGCAAAGAACCCATCACCACATCCATTTTCACATTAATCTGTGTCCTCAAGAGCCCTATCCACATATGTTTTTTGAATACTTCCAGGAATGGTGCTTCCACCACTTCCCTTTACAGTCTGCCACAATGCTTTACAATCACTTCCTTGAAAAAAGATCCTAAATTCTTGTATAAACGTCCCCTGGCACAACTTCAGGCCTTTTTCTCTCATCCTGACACTTGTCACCTGGGAGAAGAGACTGGCACCCATCTGTCTGCAAGCTCCTTTCAGGTAGTTGTAGAGAGCAACACAACAGGAAAACAGCTCACCTGCACTTCCATCTACACATTATTGTTGTAACATTTGGCATTTGACTCATGCTAGTAACTTCTCACACACAAATTATCAGGTGCACCTTTGATCAAAATATAAAGGCCACCCCCATTTCCACTTCTTCTTGCCTGTGTGCTTTCATGATAGTTCCTCTTGTCTTCTTTCAGAAAAATTTAGTGCTCAGTAGATTATTTGCTAAATTTATGGACTTTGGTCTTAGCCTTTGCCAAACTGAAATTTCATCTCAGCTGCAGCATCACTTGTCTAATCATAGATGTGCAGCTTTAATGTTCTGTTGATACTGGAAAAATGAGAACAATGACCTCTGTGTCAATTGGTTAACCCACAGAAGCTACTAAGATGGAAAGTGGGCAACTGTACAGGGCAGTAGTTTACATATTCTACCCATATCTCATGTTAATTATGGGCTGAAAAAAGTCATCTTATAATTATTTTAGTATTATAGTTCCTTTATTTAAGAAATAAATAGCTTCAGAATTCCTTCATTTTAGTTGGGGTAGGCATATATTACCTTTCTTTTTTTTTTCTTTTTTTTCTTTTTTTTTTTTTTTGTTTAATTCAGGTGAACTAGAGCAGTTGAAACTGATCAGTGGATTTTTGAAATGGTGCTGAGTGATTCACTATGCTATTTTCTTCTTTTTCAAGGTATTCTCATGACACATTCCCTTTGTATTTTTGATAACATAAAGAGTTAAGCCATTATCCATGTCATTTCAATAAAAAACCTCCTCATAAACTTGCAAATTGGATCTTTTCAACATGCAAATTATGCCTTTCCAAATACCACAGCAGAGTATCTACCTGAACTATAACAATAAAATTGCAATACGCTTCTAAATAAATACAATTCTCATATTCTCCACTCTCAGCCCCTACTCTTGCAATGAAAATGCCCAACTCTAAATGCTGTTCTTGAACAAGTCACCAGTTCCTTAAACCTTTATAAATTACCATTTTGCTGTGAGAATATATTATATTCAAGTTATTACTTGAAAGGTTATTTGGCAGTGAAGTTAAGAGAGAGGTTGTCAGGTGAGACTGATGCTGTCAGCCCGAAAGCACAGTCATACAGCCAGTAAATACTGCACAGATACAGAGCTGAAACTGCACAAGCTTCCACTGAAACAGGACCTGTCAATCTGTCATGTCATCTTCTCTGATTAAAAGATTTCGTGAGCAGGTATCTGTAAGTGCAGCAAAGGTTTTCTGGAAGGTAATGATGCAAAAATAAAAATGTGACTGATGTGTCTATCACAGAATGGTCAAGGGCAGCAAACAGTTTCAGAGCTTGTTTATCTGCATGTTTCCCTCTATCAGATGGCTTTTTGGTGGAGGTTGCCTAAGATGCCTCCTTTGACTCACTAGTTCCTCAGAAAATACTTACTATATGTGCCATCAATACATACTCTTCAAGTCCTCCATCACATTTATTGAAGAAAAAAAATTTAGGCTGGAAAAAACCAGATAACTCCTTCACTTTAATAAAATGTGGGAAAGAAAACATATTTTCTGTTCTCTTTCTTGCTGTTCAGAAATCTGTCTGCATCAGGATTACATTTAGTCTCCTCTCCAAAAGAGGTCTTCTACTCTTAACCTTGGAGAGGACCCTTCAGGGAAATTAAACCCTAGAAAGTTTGGCTCTAAATCACAGAGCCCTGTGGGTGACTTGGAATAAATAGAGGGAAGATTAAAGGAGGATTAGAGGCTGGCTGTGAAGAACATGAGCAGGAATGACAAAAGGAAAGGTTCTAGTCTTGGCTCAGTTATGTTCCTACCATGAAAATAATGAAGGCAAAAATCCCATCACCCTACTCATATTTGTTGGATTCTTTGACTAATAGAAGAATTCCCCGTATGCCTGTGTTACTAGTGCCCTGTTCTCTTATATACCAGATAGGAAGAGACTCCTGCTGATCATTTCATGCTCATAAATGAATACATCATATGTCCTAAACTCTAAATAGGCAAGAGGAATTTCAAATGTTCTGTTAAATACTGTAACATCTTAAGATTTAGAAAAATACACACATAGAACACAGAAGAAACAGACCCTCTCTCTCCTTGACTTTTCCTTTCTCTCCCTTGCACAGCTGTGTTTGTTCAAGCTTCCGGTAAGAAAGCTCATAGAAGAGAAGAAGATGGGAAGAGAAAGGGTGAGGAGCTTAATCAGGGCAGAAACTCACACTTGGAACTAGAAAGTTCCCTCTGGCTGCCTAATGTAGATGAAATTCTCAGAATGCCTAAAGTGGGCATATACAATACCTGGTCAAGCATTCCTCTAGGGGATTATACCATACTTGCTACATCAACTTTCATTTAAGGATCCAAAATTTATTACCAAGACAAACTTTCTATCTCTTCTTCTTAACAAGATGGGAAGAAGGAACATAATGAAGTTAAGAAATTCCTAATCATTGAAACACTTATCTATATTTGCAAGGTCAAAGAGAGTAGAGTAGTGGGATAGCTGTGCCTGGATGATTAAATTAGGAGTTCATAGAAATTAACCATCATTTCTCTTTATCTTCTGCAACCAAGCAAACAGTCAGGAATCCAGCGAAAATCTTTATCTGACCAACAGCTGGTTTGCATTGTGACAGAATGTCATTCCTCTGATGGGGGCTGGGAAATGTCCTCCAAAATATTTTCTTTCATGATAATGTCAAAGAACAGAGGAAATTAGGAACTCAGAAACAAATCAAAAAGAGATTTCTGAAATATACTCATTTATGTCAAGAAATTCAGCTGAAGCTCATCCAAGCCTTAAACCATTTCCCTCTATATAGGCCTTGAAACCCATAAAATACAATTCCTGGGAAAAGTAAACTCTGCCTGATGTCAGTAAGAATTTTTTGTTGGATAATATCTGTCAAATTCAGTTAAGCTTGATCCTGTAATGATGAGAATGCAAAATCAGCCCAATTGAGCAATACCAGAGATCAGTTTGGCTCAAGCACCTGTCTTGAAAAGGGGCTTGTAACTGATGCTTGGGAAAATGGGCATGCATAGCGATCTGAAAGATTTGAATTGACTACAAAGTTTAAGTCACAGAGTATGATGTCCTGTAACTGAGAGGTCTGAATGGACCTTGACATACCTCCCATTCAGCTATAAGGATGCACTTCCTGCACCAGAGACTGCATCCAGATAACCATTTTCACAGATGCTGAGGGATGTGAACCCATTTTGGCCTCCACAATATCATGTGACAATGAATCATGCAGTTTAATTATTTATAATGTGAAAATAATCTCTCTCGAGAGAAAGCAATGGTTTCAGTGAATTGTAAGGCAGCTTGCTTAGTCACTCTGTGAATCATGTTGCAATGTTTGGGACATGGTAAGTACACCAGACAGTGATACCATGAGAAAAGGATACATACTAAAAACCATCTAGTTCTACTTTCTTGCTAATAGTATCTCACTGAAGAGTGATCCTGCAAAGTTTTTCATACCAACAAACCTGACCAAATAGCTTGAGTTCTTATGCCCTGACAAAGTAGCAGGCATGAATTCCCAGTAGCATGGAGAGATCAGGACAATCCTTCCTAAGTTCCTGGTGTGTTCCTTTAATGTGTCTTGCAGCAGGCAGTAAGGAGGCATTTGTAGGGTCTAAAATAAGATTTCACAGACACTCTTGCTGAACAAATGGGGCCCTGTGAGTGGCTGGGAGAAGCAGCAGATCCTTGCACAGCTATATCCAGGACATGGTCTGCTGCAAGGAGCAATGCTGGGTGAGGTGTTAAAAATCCCATTTCTCCATCTGAAGAAGCCTATCCTGTATTCAGATGGCCTTTACTTACCTCAGTGTCTAATGAAACTTTGGGACAATTGGCATTGGTTTATGCTAGTTAAGAGCTCAGCTTCTGTGATCATTGCATTCAGGGAATAGGACATAGTAAATCTTGCAAGATTTCAAACTGGGATTGCAGCTATCACTCAAATTGAACTCCAGAACTTAGAGTGGGTTTCTCATTCAGCATTGCAAAGCTTTCCCTCTGCCCAAAATCCTGCTTTTCTACTATTCTTGCATACAGCTATACACATTTTCTTTCATTTGTTTTGAAAGACAGGTATGTACATCTGGATTATGGACACTTGACAATTCTCTGCATCATCATATATGAGATGATGGGTGTTCTTGCTGGTGACCTGACTGCAATAGTAATGCCAAAAAAGAAAGAACCTGATGGCAGACATCCTTCTTCCAAGAAGCAGGAGGTTTGTGCTGGGAAGTAAAAGTCACATGTCATTGAAAAATTCCCTGATCACAGACTATGCTGAGTTGGAAGGCACCCTCAAGGATCATCAAGTCCGCTCCTGGCCCTGCACAGGATGTCCCCAAGAGTCACACCATGTACCTGAGAGCATTGGCCAAATGCTTCTTGAACCCTGCCAGGCTGGCGCTGTGTTCATTTCCCTGGGGAGCATCTTCCAGTGCCCAAACCCCCTCTGGGTGAAGAAACATTTTCTGATATCCAGCCTCAACCTCCCTGACACAACTTCAGGCCATTCCCCAGCCAACAGCAAAACACGAGTAGTTCCATCCTAGATAAAACCAGGATTTTAATCAGAATCCACTAGGGAAAAAAAGGGGAGCTACAAAAGATTTTGATTAAAGGAACATTAAACAGCAGGGGGCAACAGAAATGTAACTCTGCTATTAGCACCAGATCTGAGCCTCTTAGACAAATGATGCTGGCCTCACTTCAAGGCATCAGGCTCTTGAGAGAACACAGTGTCCAGGAACATTGTTTTCAATATTGTACTAATGGGATACTGTTCTAAAAACTGAAAAACTGCTTTGGAGTAGGCCAAATTTGTTTAGACTCGCTGGTTCTAAAAATTACTTTACAAGTACTTTCACTTCCTACTTTATAAAAATGCCTGGATCTACTTGAAGGTTTTAGCAGTTAAGATTTTTTTTTTTTATCTAAACTTCAACCCTAAAGAGTTATTTATACCATGAAGTATATATTTATCTTCAGGAAAAAAAAAAAAAAAGAGAAAAAATAAATCAGAGGTGGTATAGCATAAAGAGAGCATCACTGTCCTTGTAGAGCCCGAAGCCTAGGGGAAGTTGTTTCAGGGAGATCAGAGCTCTTGGATTTAAAAGCAGTATTCAGAGGGGAAATCAGATGAGTGAATCATCTGCCTGTGGAAAAGGATGCACCAGCATGGATAGGGCCATCACCATTTTTCAAGAGGAAGAAGAAATATACCAGTAAGGTGGCAAATAACAGTTCTCACAACAGCCTGGAAAACCACCTACCGGAGGCACCCATTCTAAATGGCCCATTTTTTGTCACTGGCTACAATGGGGTCCCTAATGTAGGGTGCCAAAACTGGTAACTCCTGACTTTTAGTGCATATTAGTCAGGTGAAAATATTTTTTTATCTCAAGGTAAGTATACCTTCTAACACTAACAGAATTTCTGCTTTCATCTTTTTATAGCTGTAACCCAGGGTAGAATTTATTTAAAGACGTGAATATAGTATTTGATTGCAACTGTCTCTAAGGCTTTCACAGAAGGGACCATAAAATGTGTCTTCAAGGATAGCAGGCTAGCTGAGTTCAAATATATTAGTTTGGGATAAAAGAGATGTGGCTTAATTTATACCTTCTACTTCCTGGGTGACATAGAGCAAATCTTTCAAAAATACTTATACTGAAACAGTAATTAGAGGCCTTCTGTCTTCCAGACAAACATGATAATGTTTCTCTGTAAAATGAAAGTAAAGGTTGTAATATCTTAGATGCCATCACAAACACTTTGCATAAATTTAATGCTACACAGCCTGGCCATTTGGAACTACTCCCTGTTCACTGAGCCAAGCAAGCATTTGACTTCAGTTTTGCAGCAGAAATGCTATGGTGTTGACAAAGGCAGAGCAGAGCTTAGGGCTCTTCAAGCAGCAGTAAGCCAGAACCCCATACAAATATTTTTGTTTAAAAATAATCAAAAACTAAGAATTTTTTTTTTCAAATAGCTTATCTATAACTAGTTGAAGAACTAAAGACTTTGAAGATGTGTTGGTTCAACTGCCTTATATAACATTATGTAAGATTGAAACTACCTTACATTAATACAGAGAAAGTATTTTTAGGCAGCATGATTCACTTCATAACTATGACAACACACTTCAAACTGAAAATAAACCGATATTCCTATAAACTATTTTGAAAAAGAGCAGAATTCAGGCTTTCTATAGCAGACATTGCAACTCAGCAGGGCCCAGGCTTGCTTACAGACAATTCTCCCTGCCTTAAGACACTCCATGAATGTCTGTATTTACTCTCTGTTCCTGCCTGGAGGTCTCAAAACCAATGCCAAACTTCTTTAGTCTATCTGTGACCTGCACCTAAAAACCACACAGAAATAAAATTTGCTGCATTCATGGTTCATTTTAAGTATAATTGCTCCTGCTTATTAGGAAGGAACATGCTTTTGTCTATTTGCATGAAAACAAAATAAGATAATATCACTTAGGGATGTTAACTCTAGCTGACAGTGCAAAGAAATAAACCAAGATCCTTGTCTCCATAAATATGTAAAACCACAGAGGACAAAGATGAAGACAGGCTGATTTTTATCAGTGCAAAAGAGCACTTATTCTACCAGAATGTCACATCTCCCCTCTCTCTCTCAGGAAATGACTCCTTTTGTTTGTTACTCTGTATGCCTGGCACAGCAGCATGTGCTCCCCAGCCTCAAGTTCTTGACAACAGGTTGCATGTTCATCAGAAGAGTGAGAGAAACATGAGAACAGGGACAGGAAATGGCATTTAGCCCTGCAAAGCCACCATGCGCCCCAACAGAACTGTGAAGACAAATAAGCAGCTCTGGGCTGGGCTTCCTCACAAAGCCACAACCCTAGGCAGAAGCATATCCTATTCCACCCCTTTGAAAAGAGGGTGCCTTGCTTCTTTCTGTTTCCTTGTGACACTGCTCAAGAAAAAGATCCTTGAGATCAGGTTATTTGCCAGTGTGCTGCCATACTGTAAAACTCCCCTATTTTGAATCTGTATTGTCACAATTTGCTACTTTTCCTTGGATAAATGATAAAAATTTAATTTCTATTGTGCTATATAAATAAAAAATAGATTATTTGGGGAAAGTTTTAATAGAAACAAAATAATCACTAGTTACAGTCAACCAAGAATTCATTTGTCCAAATTTAATATTCTAGTTAATTTAAAATCACATATCTCAACCTAAACTGGTACTTTTATATTCCCTTTGAAGTAATGAGGGATAGCTACACTTAAAAAGCAATTCAGCCTATCATAAAATAAGAGTTTAATCTGAATATTCCTCTGAAGGTGTGTATATCTCTCAAAAGGCAGTATGGTTAAGGATGACTAACTTGAAATTGTATGCCTAATTTTTAGAGTCTTACATTTAGGCAGATGGATCCCACCATGAGTATGCTAATCTAATGTATCTATGAAAGGCACTATTAAGACAATAACTTGGATAAAAAAGAATTTAAAGAAGCTAATGATATTGCAGTTCTCATTACAGCAATATTTTTTTTCTTCTGCAATTATTATAACCATAATAAATTTTTCTTAGTGATACCTTCAGAAATGAAGTGCACATGCACCTGGGACCACCAGCTGAGCTGTACAGCTGATAAGCTTTTATGTGAAATGGCAGAAGCACCAGATACAACATCTTTACAGTACCCTTTTAGCATGTTATTATGGCCTAAAAAACCTATGATACAACACGAAAAAGAACATGTGGCAGCATTGATGACAACGGCTTTTATCATCCCTGCACTCAAGTATCTTGGTTTTAGACATTCAAAAATAAATCTCAAAGAATAAAATATAGAAATAAAAAGAAAATCATGTAATATATTGAATTGTCAGTAAAATATTACCGAACATTATCTCAAAACCTAGAAAAATAAGTTGTAATCCAAATCCTACAGCTCTCAAATTCTGTTTCTACTGCATCTAAATCTGAATCCAAAATTATTCCTAATTCTAAATCTAAAATATATATTTCATAGTCCAAGTAAAAATTAAATCTTATAATGTAGCCTAGTACTAATCTTAAGAATCTCACTGCCATTATTTTGAAAGGAACTGTGAAAGAGGAGTAGAATGTAATTTTGCACTATTTAATAAGACCACAAAGACCAAAGATTATGGCAGCATTTGGTAGAGAGACATGGAGCTGATTTCTATTGTACTGACCAACATTAGTGGCCTCAGATATAGACACAAGGAACCACTATTGTTTGTTTCAAAAGAAGGAAGATCATACTGGTATTCCTGAAGATCAGAGTCATGTACCTGGAAGGATAAAATACCCAAGGCACATTATTTATACAGCATACCCATGGGCAAGGCAAGTCCCAGCACTGGTCCTGACACCAGACACCACTGCTAATGAAGATCTGGAGGCAGAAGCATTCAACAGATATGTGAGGTCCTTGTTTTGGGAGAAAACAGAAAGAAGTATTTAAATCTTTCAGTCCTCATGGAATAGCTCCTAGCTCCTTGGCAAGTCTGAAAAATTTAAACTTTGTAACTATTAGAAGTTAACTATTAAAACTAAAAGTTATCAAACTGGGAGAACTGCAGACATCTTGCATCTAAGGGTATCAAACGATTAGAGTCTCTCTCCCTGCACAGTCTCCCATCAAGTGGCCGTAACAACAATTAGAGAAAAAGATAGGGCAAGCTGACCTAAGACTGAAGTAAATGTCTGTTTTCAGGCAACTAAACTGAGCCTTTGGGCCCAAGTTAATTTCAGACTAAAAAAACCTAAAATGTCTCCACGTAGGTGTCTATAGATGTCTAAAATCCTATCACAGGCAATGGAGCCCAGATAGCATTTCAGCTCATGGGAAAACAGACACCTAGAGAATGAGTCAGCTGCCCACACACAGGTTTGCAGAGGCATTTGATACGTCTCTAGGCATGCTTGGTGTCATATGGACCTTTGAGACACTACTGCCCTTCTAGAACAGCACCAGACGAGATTGCTGAGGACATGGGAAGTGGCAGTAATGTTCTGGCTGTGAATGAATTGTATCCCTCATGATGGTCAGCTGAATTGCACCTCACATCTCCACCAATTCTAAATTCTCCTGCACAAATGCCACAAGGCACCAAATTTACCAGCCTAGACTGATCTGTCTAAATCTCAAAATGAATCCCATCTGTCAGAGCCATTCAAGGAGAAGCTGATGCCACAGTTACATGAAGCCATTTTTTTCCTTCAATGAAAAGACACAGAAAAAAACATTATGCATCATGGTAATGAATGAGTGCAATGTGATAGCTTGTAGGGCAAATGGTATCAAACAGGAGGAGGAAGGTGCTGTTGCCTCTCCACATACCATCTGCAAAAGCTTTTGGAGCTCTGTTGTCAACATTTTTTAAGAAGGTAGTGACAAGAGGGGAAGGATTTTGTAGACAGCTATACAATCTGGTCACAGTCTAGAAAAAAATAATAAAAGGCATGTGAGGTATTCTCATACATTGTTGTCAATGTTCATGCATTGCTGCCAATTTCCACACCTGTTCACATGGAAAGAAATTTCTGCCAGCAAAATTCTGTAAACTATCAGGAAAATATTCAGAGAGATGCCCTGTTTAAGGACTGATAATTTCTGTTTTTCCTTAATAAAGAGAAGCTAGCACACAGAGGCAGGGACTTTCAAGCCTAGGCTTGCCTGGTTCATTCACAGAGATGCCCTAGGTTGATTCATTCTGCTGCTGAACAAGTTTTCTGCAGGAGGTCAGAGCAGAAGAGCAAATCACCCCCCTGTAGCTGTGATATTTATGACACTATTTACTGGTGCTAATACATCAAAGTGTAACCCCCAGAAATCTCCCCAGGCTCTGCATGAAACCTCGGAGACCTTGGGGAGTGCACTGAGAGAGAAGAGGCAAAGTCTGCCTTTTAGAAGAGAGTACACTGTGTCAATTAGCACAGAGATTTGCTGAGGTGCATCTTGGCGGCAGCGCTTTCCTTTCATCTTTCACTAAATAGCCAATCTCCCCCCAAGCCATATAAGAAGTACAACTAGTAGCACACCCCAGTGTTTATCACCAGAAATTGTTAATAAGACTGAAGATTTCCTACAGGGGACCTGAGGAAACATTCCATTACTAAAAATTTTCCATTCCATTACTAAAAAAGTTAAAACAAACCTGTATCATTAAATTAAGTTCTGTCAGTGTCAAAGCAAGATACTCTAGAATGAAACCCAGTAATAAACTGTCTCTGATTAAACTGTACAAGTTAGAGAAGGATGGTTTCCTCACAAGCTGAGGAATTATTTCTTTTTTCTGCAGTGAAAGAAAGGTAACAAGGAGCTGCTGGAATCTCGACCATTTTCCACAACAGCACTTGTAAATTTGCTGCAAAATTTATGGGCATCTCTGAGGGAATCAGAGGGGATTTGGGAGGAAAAACATTGTACACATAAAGTAATGTAGTAATTATTAGTTTCAACTCAATATAATTACAAATGAGCTTCCACCAGCTACTAATTATCTTCTTGGTTACAGAGGCCATTTTTTATTTAAATGAAGTGGAATGAAATGTTGGTGAGAGCTATATAAGTAGTACTAACAAGACAACACATTGGAGGAGATAGATTTCCCTTTTAGACCTTTGGCTTAAGGGTTTTCAAAGTAATGAAAGAAAAAGTACAAAGAAATAGAGCATCCTCCTGAGCATCTAAGAGACCCCAGGTCTAGCTCAGACAGAAATTTACTTTCCTTGAATGTGTAGCAAACAGTACAAGAAAATTTCATTCACTAGTTCAAGAGCTAGTTGCTCTTGAATTCTTTCTGACAAAACCCCAGAAAACTGGCCAAAATAAACTTTTTGGATGGGGACCTTAAGTCATATCCCTCTCACCTGTCTTCAGGTATTCATGGTAACCTTCAGCATTTTCAGTTACCTGGGAGGAAGAATTCACCCTAATTCCCTTTAAGGAACTTACAAAGCACTCCATGAACTGAAGTCAGACCTCTTCCCCACAGGAATGTATAAACCCATCTCTGTCAAAACAATGTTGTCCTATGTTTAACTCTAAAAACTAATTATCATTCATAGTTCTGCTTATTGGAATAAAGTCTAAAGATGAAACACAGCAAGACAAGATAACCTGCAGTCCTTGCTGAAAAGCTGCACCCTAAATAGACACGGCAGAAGGGTGTGAATAACACCCACCCTCTGAGATGATCCACAACTCTCACTTCTGTGTTGGAAGACAAAGCTCATGGAAATAGAGGAGAAGGAAAGAGATGTGGTGGAAAGGAAGTCAGGGAAGGAAGAAGAAAGTGACTAAATTGTATGCAAGGAAAGAAGTTGCAAGGATCACCATTTTTCCAATATGTTGCAAAGTATATTGGGTTAATGTTGGACTAGTGCATGAGATATAAATCCGCAGTGAAATTAAAGCACTGAAAGACACAGACAGAAATACCAGAATGATCAAAGACAATTAAAGTCTTGTAAGAACAGAATATCTTTTGACATTTAAATGTCAAAATTATTTTATGACAACAACAGTGGCTGTCAAGTGCAAATGCACTGAGCTTTCCAGTCACCCTTCAAATAGCAATTTAATCAGTAGTTTTAATATTTTCCCTTCATAGAGAAGGGGCCAATATTTTCTTTATAGTGTTTGTAATTCTATTCAAAGTGTCATTTGTACCACGCAACATTCATTCAATAAATTGTGTTAATTATTATTCCTAGCAAGATGAATTTTCTTAGAATCAGGGCTACAGTGGCTAAGCACTCGTGGTCTTGCTGTGAGATATTCACTACTCCATGTAGATTTTTAGCTGAAGTCACAAAGCCCCGCCATGAAATCCACTAGCAGGCTGCACTCTGGAGTCCAGCATGGCAATAGCAGTCAGACAGGCATGAGAAGGTCATTGCATGTCTCACAGTGCAGGCACCACAGTTAAAAAAACCCAGACACAAACACAGTATACAGAACTTTCTATACCCACAGTCTTCTTATTACAGCATAATGAATGTACTTTATCTGTATTTGCAGCTGGTTCGGCTTACTCATAATTATCTGGTTCATTTCTTGTACATCATACTGAATACATAAATGTAATATCCAGAGAAGTAGCAGAGTGATAAAAACACCAACATAATTCCTACCAAAAAAAATAAAAAGTGGAAGGTAATATTACTGTGCTGATGAAGATTCCAAGTTGAAGAGCACATATTTTTTGGAACATTTCTTTCTTTCTTTTTTTCTGAAAGAGGAATAGGCATTTTGCTTTAACCCTCCACTATTACAGCCCATTTTATTACGCACATAAAATAATTTTTCACTATTTAGATATCTGAACATTAAGCACCAGATGCCCAGCACTATATATTTTATAGGAAGTTCTTTTTAGTATCTCTGGTGAAATTCAGTAGAAGTAAAAGCAGGATAGCTTTTGCAGTTTCTCTAGATAGCAACCTATGCCTCTTGCATATGGACTACATTTCCATATGTGATTAAAATGATAGGTGTCTTGTGGTTTATAAAATCCAATCCTATTTACTTAGCTGTATTTTAACTAAGTGTGCTTTGCAGTCAAACTCTCTGTGGCACTTGTATGAAGAATGTTATAAAACTAAAATGAATGACTGAATGTAATATTGGGTAGGGATTGCAGAAATGCATTTTAATGTTTTTAAAGCATGCTCATAAAACTTCTCTTGGACAGGCTAAAAATTCAAATTTCCTGAGGAGAAGAAAGTTTATTCATTATTTAGCCAGACTGACATACGATTTGTCGTTACAGTCTACCCAGAAAATTAAAAAAGGTTTTTATGCCACTATTTCCTCTCTGAGTTTCAGGAATTTCTACCTTACAGCTGTTTTCATCAACCATAGCAGAGCAGGTTATAAATGAGTCTTCTCTCCCTGCTCACAAATTTGCAATTGTGGTGGCCCTGTCACAGGAACGAAAGACTTGGAGCACTGGGTGCTTGAATTCTGCCTATTTTCAAACCATGTGTACATCTTACATCTGGAAACACAAACACCCTTAAATTACTAGATGACATCTGATAGGAGATATATAATTATCTGGAAGTATATTCAGTACTTTGTTCCTTTATTGTTCTTATGCCCATGACTGGAACATGAAGAGCCTCAATTTTGATCCCTTTCAGATAATGCCTCTACCAACACAAAAACAAAAGATGGTCTCTGCCCATAGCAGTATATGACCTCAACAAGAGATTATAGAGAGATACAGGGTGATGCTTAGGTTGTGCCAGAAGGAATGATGGGCAGTAAAGTAGTCACTCTAAAAATATACATCCACTTGAGAATGAAGTGGGCAATGCTCTCCAAAATGACCCTTCCTCTCTAGCGACTATAAAAGGAATCTGGGAATTTGAGAATCAGATATCCACCTTACAGAAGTCTAAAATAAAAGGATCCCAAGGAGTCAGAATAACTATTTTCTCTGACAAAAATAAGGCTTAAGGAAGGCTGTTTGTCAGAAAAGAGAGCAAAGGAGTGGGTTTGGGCATATTTACATGGAGCTGAATTCAGTAAGATTGACACCCCACTATGACACCTGGTCAGCCACTTCCCAGGAATGAAATACTGCAATCAATGACTTTGAATTGCATTTTTTTAAAAACATAATTCAATTTTGTCATCTTCTGGAGAAATAAAACAATGCTCTGCATATTGTAGAAACTTTAGCAAGTTGCAGGAGCAACATGTACAGCTACTGCTGCAAGTGCTTCTTCACTTCGTGAGTCAACTTTCATTACAAACCCTGTATTATACTGCAGCTGGGAGCAGTATACATAAGGTTCATGCTCTTTTTGGTGGTCTCTTTCCTTTCTAAATCATAATTTTCTGTGTGATCCTGTGTATGTTTGTAGTATTTCAACTACACAGTGGAGTAAGCCTACTGTTGACCCAGGTCACTTGTCCTGAATATTTGTTGCAAGTACAGTCAAATATTGTATAACGGTCTGATAATAGTTCGTGCTCATGCAATGTAAAATGATTAGACATGGTAGGACTGACCAAAATACAGCAAAATCCACCATCATCTTAGTTTGCCTCTTTCTAAGCTGCTTGGGTGCTTTGAGCCACAGCTGCAGCTGTGACAGTAGCTCACAGGACAAACAGAAAATGTGTGGATCAGGCAGCAGCTCATTTATGCCTATCTTTCACCTCTACAGTATAGTTAAGCTGCTTGTCTAGATATCTGCTTTTATCAAAGATCTTCACTTGCAGAGTAGGGATCATACCAGCTTCTTTGTCACCTTCCATTTCTATCCCTGATTACAGAAACAGAAACAAATTTGCACACAAATACTTCAGTGAATGTTGAGAAACACCTTCAGTGATTTTTTGGGTGTTCTTCGGAGTTTCAGCTCCTCCTATTAGTTTTAGTATTAAAGCAGCAAAATACTGATGTTGAAGAGGGAAACTGTGTTCTGTGTTGTGAACCTAAGTGTAAGCTCTTCACTTTTCACAGAATTTCACACTTTCCCTCTTCAACATCAGTATTTTGCTGCTTTAATACTAAAACTAATAGGAGGAGCTGAAACTCTGAAGAAACTCTTACACTTGTGATGAGCATAGTAATCTAACAATTGAAATTGTTTCTGTTTGCTGCACTTTAAATTTACCCAATACATCCAAATAGTGCATGGGACAGTGTAAAGTCATGAAGGAAATGGTATAGCTGTTGCAAAGCCATACTTTTAAAAATAGCAGACTACGTGCTACTAACCACAGGAGAGATGAATATTTTTAACACACATTTTTAACATGTTCAGGTTATTGTGTAGGCACTGCTTGAGTCTCCTACTTGTTCTTTGTCTGTGTACAAATCTTCAGATTTTAAAACAGAAAGTATTTTTACTTGTTGCATCATGCTGTCTTGTAAAGAAAAAAGTGAACTTTGACAATATTAAATTTTACGGCTTAAGGGCATAAACAGAAGATGAATGTCCAGCCTAAAAGGAGAGACAGAGAGACCTCTGCCTGTTTCCCATTGATGAACAAGGGTGTACTGGCCAAAAGAAGGCAGCCTTTGAAGGATAAGCTTCTGGTCTACTAACAGCATTCTTCTCTCAATAAGTAGGCCAGTATTTAATTTTCAAGGATAGCAAAGAATAGAAATTTAATCTTTCATTATCTTGTTCTGCACATCCTAGTTAATTTTGCACTTGGATGAGTTTCAAAGGATTGTGAATGGGTGAATCGTCTGCAGTTGTCTTTTGTAAAGTTGCATTACCAGTGTTCTTTCCAGGAAAAACATAGCCTCCCACCAAGTCACAAGAAATGCTCAAAGCAAGAATAACAATGTTCTGTTTTAGAAAAGTACGCTCATAACAGATCAAAAATGGTACAATATTGATGAGCTATGTGAAGTCCCTTGCTTATAGGCCCAGCTGATAGAAACTGTGGCTGCTGTTCTGAATAGAGCTGGACAGAACAAGGTTTACAGGAAATTAGAGTCTGTTTTGTGATGACATTCTTTAATTACTGATTATGAATTTAAGTTCATTTTCAGGTATCCAATAATAAACAGCTAAACATTCCTGGCTCCCTATACTTGCAGATACTACAGCAATTAAATCATGCAATGTGCTGCAATGTCAACATAACACAATTGTTTCCATCTCCATGGTTTCATTCACCATTGAATTTTGAAGAAGAGCTAGCTACAGCATGTGACATGCAACATCTCGATTGCTTAAGGTTGGTATGTCATTTCTGATTATTACATACAAGAAGGCTTGGTACCAGTCTCTGGCACATATAAAAACAATAGTGGGATATAAAGCTCAATATTATAGCGTGGGGGGCTCCCCCCCCCTTTTTTTTTTTAATCAGTTCTCTGTAACTTAATACAATTGTAGAGTATTTAATGAATGGGGGATTGTTGCGCAATGCTGTCCCGAGGGAGACACAGTGATAACCACGGAGTCGAAGCGGGAAAAAGAGAAAGTTTAATTTTTTCTACAACTTATATAGATTTCTAAAAGGAAGACCAGATTGGAAGACTGAGGTTCAACCTCTTCA